>BQNB010001680.1:0-135326 GCA_026074375.1 Tanacetum coccineum
CAAAAGTGAAACAAAGCCAAATTCTAACAAGCGCAAACTAAAAGTCTTAGTTTCTATACTCTAGAAGCACCAAAATAAGAACAACAAAGGTTATGAATTCAACTAGAATCCAATAGAACTAAAAATGATTACTACTTAATCTAGGCTTAACAGGTTCTAACTACTACTTTAATTTTTATAGAGAAAGCTGGATTAAAACTACAAACAACTCTAAATCCTATCTCATAAACCTAGTTATTAGATTTAAAATGGATCCAAAAGTCCAAATGGCTTATGACAGTACTAACTTTAGTTAGTACTGTCAATAACCAAACACCCCTTTAAATCACAAAATCCCATTTTAAGCTTATGAATAAGAGATTTAAAGATCAAGTTGCAAATACCAGATTTTTACAAGTTTAAAACAGACCTATTGAACATTTTTCAATAAGTAAATAAGCACTAACAACCAACTTAACAATTATTCTAATATTTTTGGTTTTTTAAACAATTTTATGAATTTAACTAGCAAACTATGATATAAACTAACTAATAAGCATATTAAGTATTATATGACTAAAATAAGCAGATCTAAACAAGAATAAGCATACAATAAGCAGATGAAACAGATTAAAGCTAATAGTGTAAATTAAAGCTTAAATGTAAAGAAGAAACTTACAGAAAACTAAAATTAAAAAGAGAAGTGTACCTTACACCTCAGCTAAACAAGAGGTGGAGAGCTTCACTTAGAGCTTATCTAAGCTGCTTAAGCTTATAGCTTAAGCTTATTACCAAATCCTAGTCTAATCCTATAGCTTGACCCTCAAGCACTATTACCCACTTGGATTCTAAAAGCAGCTAACCAATTCCATTTAGAATCCATGTAATTGAGTTTTTAGTAGTTTATGAATAGTTTAAGAGCTTATGGAATAGTTTCAAAGCTTATTTAACCATATTAAAGCACAAAAATAAATTTATGAAAAACAAAGAGCACAATAAGAAAACTTGAACTTATATTAATAAAGGAGCTGATTACAATGTGAATATTGACAATTTACAATAGCTAAAAACATTACTTGAAAGAAAATTACATATTAAAAGCTAATTTATAATAAGCTACTCAAAACTACTCCTCGATTTTTTTATGAGTGAAGAGATGCCTGTAATTATAGCTGGAGAAGGAAGTTTCTAGGCCCTCAAGTCTGTTAGACGCTCCCCTTCATCCAAACCCTTCATTCCTTGCAATCATTAGCTCTTCAATCTTCACCGTTGGATTATTAAGTGAGACACGACTTGCAGATGGCAATCCTTATGTTAGAGGTGTTGTGCTTCTTTTCCATTATTTTTAGTGCAATTTCCATCATATGAGTGTGTTACTTTGAAGCACGCGTGTCATTCCTTGAGTTAACTTGACTAATAGAAAGCCTTGGTGACGTTTTTGATGCTGAGGTGGAGCTTGGCACTTGGAATCTTCATTTGGCCATGTCAATTTCATTTTATCCTTTATTTTTGATGCGAGGTAATAGTTGGGAACAACGATGAATAATGAACAGTAAAAAATGGACTCGCGTCCTTTTTAATTGTCTTTGAACGTTGGGTAAGTTTGACCAAAGGGGGAATGAGCTTTGACTTGGGCTCAGGGTTTATTTTAAAATGGAATTGGGCCGGGCGTTTAAGGTTTTAAAGGTTTTAAGATATAAGAGATAACGACCGCTATCTCTTTAATAAAAAGGAGATAACGGTGTTAGGGTTTTTAGGGCTTTTGATGAATTTGGTTTAACATTAAGGGTATTTTGGGTATTTTCAAGTGTTTTGTCTTCTTGTGGTTGACCAATGTTGACCAAGAGTTGACTTTGACTGAGCATTGTTGAAACCTTCCGGCTCTTTTGCACTCTATCCGTTCTCATGTTCGTGTTTGTCCGGCTTTGACCGTTTTCTTGTGATTTTTGCAATATCCGTACCTACACATCACAAATGACAAAACAAGCAATATACAAGCATAATTTGCACAATTTGTTCATTTAAGGGTCATTTTTGATATAGAAAGGATATGTGATTTTTCACATATCAAAATTCCCCAAACTAAGTGATTGTCGTGTCCTCACGCAATATTATATGCCCTAAAACCAAATACCTCAAAACTTCCCCAAACTAAATCTTTGAAAAGTAGCAAAGACTTTTGTGGGGAGAGTTAAGAAATCACAAGCTTTAAAACACCCATATTCCCATTTTTCAAAACTTTTTCCATTTTTTTATTGAAATGAAAACATAGAATATTCCGACTTTTGTTATTTCCATAACCGTTAGGGATCATAGAACAAGATGCATTTCGATCTGAGAATGCCCCAAAAAGGATAAATTCATCGTTCCTGACTTTTCACTTGTCCAAACCAAGCTTAAAACGAAGTCACCGTTAAATATCAGCTAAGATGCTAACACTACTCATATTTGCAATTTGTGAACTTTTCACTCCTGATAACTATTATATCTTAGGTGAATGTGCTATTTTGAATTTCAACTATGGATCAACGTTTTGCAAAACACTATGCTTCACGTTCCACCCGAGAATAATGAGTTTGAAGGCGAGATCATCCCATGTAGCGACTTTCGTCTTGGCACATCCCAACCTTGCGGCTAAGTGACCAGGCTTTTGACACCCCACAGAGACTAGTATCGGGACTCACGGACCTTAGGTTTCAAAAACTCCCAGGTTTCCCGTATATACATAGCTTAAAGACTTAAAATAGAATAGTCAAAGTTCAAAAGTATATTTAAATTTAACAAAAAGAGATCTATTTATTAATTCACACTTAAATATTAAACATTTATTCAATTGTAACCCTCGACCTTTTAGAAGGCTGCAACATCGGTTGTGAGCCGGCAAGATGCAGCAAACTTTTATCAGTCTCGGATTTTTATTCTTACTATGGGCTTTCTTTAGAAGACTACCACATTGGTTGTGAGCCGACAAGAGGTATTAAACTTTTATCAGCCCACAGTTTATATTTATTATTATATTATTCTTTTTTTTACTTTATATAGAAGACTTCTGTTAGCCTTAAAATATGGTGACAAACACGAAATTACATTAGTTCATTTATAGAGTGACACGTAGGGACTAATAATGACTAGTTACAATAGTTGTGTGTCACTAGGACTATAAATACCCCCTCCATACTTCCATGGAGGGGTGAAGCTCACTTTTGTAAAAGTGTGTGTGTGTGTGTTTTTCTCTTTTCTCTCAACAACACACACACTCTTCCCATCTCATTTTTTTCCTTTTCTCTCTAATAATGAATATATATCTCTTTCATTATACCATGCCTTCGGATCTCGTGTTATAAGGGTGAATCGTGATAACAATTGGCACCAGAGCATAGGGGGAATCCGTGTTTCTTATCTACTGATTATTGTGGTTAAATAAGCTCAAATTCGTGGGTTGGTTTGTTTATTTTTTTTGGTTCGAAAAAATATGTTAAGAAAATCAAGATTTGATCTTTGTTTGTGGTTAAAAGTGTTAAAGATTTGTACTTTCGGGCTTAGAACTATCCCTTGCATCATTACTAGGTGGTTTTAACATCATTTCGTAGCTTTCAAGAATGTTTGATGATTTTTTCTTGGCTGCGTTTTGACTCACTGAAGGGGTGTTCTTCATTGCGTTTTGCTTATTGAAGACTGCGTTTTGGTCACTGCGTTTTGGTCATTGCGTTTTGGTCATTGCGTTTTGCTTATTGAAGACTGCGTTTTGCCACTGCGTTTTGCCTCATTGAAGACCATTTATATAGCAAATCTAAACGTTATGCTGCCCAAATCTCAACAAATCATTGCGTTTTGTTTCAAGAAGACTGCGTTTTGTCCATTGAAAACCCTTGTTTTGAAAACCTAATTTCCCGAAGACTGCGTTTTGTCCATTGAAAACCCTCGTTTTGTCCATTGTACCCATCTATTAATTGACATAAGCTACTCAATGCAATCAAGGTATACAATAGGGTCCAGCATACAAGAAAAAATCTCGTGTTCAATTTAATAAAGTAGCATGTATCACCCTCGCAGGGTTTAAGAAAACATTTAAAACATTTAAAAAGCGAGGCTATGA
Organism: Tanacetum coccineum; assembly: GCA_026074375.1. Classification (NCBI taxonomy): domain Eukaryota; kingdom Viridiplantae; phylum Streptophyta; class Magnoliopsida; order Asterales; family Asteraceae; genus Tanacetum; species Tanacetum coccineum. The sequence goes on from BQNB010001680.1 coordinate 4,076, forward strand.
ACTTACCTTAAGCAGAAGTACCGGATAAGAGAATCACAACGAGTGAACAATGATAACAACGATGCGAACATCATAATCAACAATGAAGGAACGAAGTCGAGAGATCCGAACCGCGACCTAAAATAATGGTGCGCGACTTAGTATTATAAAGAAAATCGATACATCGAAATATATTACATGATCATGAGATATATTTCCAAGATATGCACGGCATTGCACAAAGACTTAACCAAAGTATTTTTATCCCTCAATTAGCATACAACCTGAGTTTATATATAATTAAACACCTACTAAGTTTCGCTTATTAACTCTTGTTTTACTAATGTGTTTCTATACTTTTTATATATCAAGAAAAGACGTAAAAATCTAGATTTTGAATTTAACCCGTCTTAATGGATCTATAACTCCTAATTCGTAAAGGCTATGAGTACAAGGCTTTCACCCTTAGAAATATCTTTGAGTCTAGTTTCCATAATGATAGGCCTCATCATCTAATTAATTTTCAATCAATAGGAAATGACAATTGAACACTTGACTACCCAACTAGAAATTTTTCAAAACTGAAACTCCCTTACGGAAACGGCCATAAATCCTAAACCAGGATAGCTATTGAAGTGAATCCTTTTGTAGATGTTAGATATATGAGTCTAATACTGGACTCAATTTTCCTTTCCTACATTTAAGAGAATTAACCTGGTGTTTAACTTGTTTTTCAAACGGTGTTCCAGAATCGACTAGATTCCGTAAAACGGCCGTATCTCACACATCCGGAGGAGATACAAAACCATCCAATTCGTCACATAAAGCTTAGAACTATATATATCCATCCATATAATTTAATGATAGGCTCCAGGCCAAAAATCTTTAGAAAAAGCCACGTTTACCTACTGATTTAAAACTGCACTTATATTCTACCTTTAAATCAATCCAAAACTCATTCAAATCACCGTTTAACCCAATGCAATGCCAATACAAACCTTATGAACATATTCCATAATAATCAAACCTCATGATTATAATCAAATCAAAATCAAACATAATAAGAACATGCATGTTCATAAAAACCAAAATCAAATACATGCAATAGCCAAAAATTAAATTAACACAAAATGGTTTGAAATCACTTACTAATACAATGAAAACCAACAAAGAGATCAAAATATTTTTCTTCCTCCTTTTCCTTGTCTAGCCAAAACTCAAAGGAATAAACCACACTCAAACCCTAACTTTTCTTTACCCAAATCTTGAACACACACTCAATACTTAATTCTTGTTAACACAATATCCTTTAATTTGATTAAAACCCTAAAAATTAATAAATCTTCAAAATCAAGAACTTCATAAAACACATGCATGGTGATTATTATTAATGTAGGATGATTAGGGTTTAGTTTATATGTGTTTCGGGATTGAATGGAAGGGATTATGGATTAAGATTTAAGGTTTTTGATGTTTTTGGGGGTTGTTTTGTTCGAACAGTTGAGGGAGAGCATGAAGGAGTTGGATGGTCCCTTTTTTTCGTTAGATTATGTGTGTGTTTTATAGAAGAGATTAATGGTATAAGGACCTTATTTATAGGGAAGTGTATAAAAGGCTAGTAAATCTTGTAGTTTCCAAAAAAAAAATATATGAGATGTGCGTTTAGGCTTATAACCGGCCCTCTTATATGGGTGGGCTTGGTTGGGTATTTTCTTCATGCTAAAATTTGTATCACTTTGTTTCCCGGGCCCAATAACCTATTTAACTCGTTATTTGTTGAAAAATTACGATTTTTAACGCAGTTTCGGCTAAACACGAATAAAAGATGAAAAATAATAAAAATAAAATAAAATAAGCTCTCATGGCTAAATATGACTTTCGTTGATTTCTCGATCAATAAAACGGATAAATTTAAATTGTAGGATTCGCGAGGGTTTTAAAATTGACGATTTTAATAAGAATCGACTAAAATAATAAAAATGAATTATTTAAAATTTAGAGAATAATTATAAGTTCAGAATAAGTAGTGACCTTAAATACGGGGTTTTACAATGTGATTTGACACTTGTAGTCAATAAAGAATTTGTTCTTTCAATAGTTAAAGAATGATGCCACTAGGCCCCTTGTATGATTAATCAGATGTATGCATGAAGACATCAAATAACGTCACTTTATTATATCATTTATCCTATCTATTATGCTTACTTTTATATAATTATTGCATTATTTGGTACTTAATTGCTTTAAAGTTGATAAATATAGTAATTCAGGAGTGTTTTGTGAAGACAAGCTAAAAGACGCATAATTTGGAGCTAAAACGAAGACATTTGAAGATTGCTGAAATTTCACCAATACGCCGTATCCAACTTAAGAGATACGGCGTATCTGCGCCAAGACTTCACAAGAAAACGCGTTTGACCAATTCCCAATACGGCGTATCCATGATGTCTACATACGCCGTATCCATGAAGATAACTATTCGAAGATACAGTAAATCAAGTAAATTGGGAATGATATCAAAGATTTATTACGAACGTAGCGCGCACTCCAAGGAATCCAGCCCAATACGCCGTATCGACCTTGCTGGATACGGCGTATCGAGTCTTTTTCAGACACTATAAATAGAAGACTCAAAAACGAGTTTTCAGTGTGCAATATCATATTCTTTATACCATACTCACTAAAGACGAATCTTAGAAGAGAAGATCAGCCACCAAGGTCAAGCATTGATCACGAATCCATAGAAGACATCGTGTAATTTTTACTCTCTTAATCGTTCGATTTTCATTGTTTGATTACGCTTGTATAATTACAATGGTTGTGGGCTAATACCCTCGGGTATTAGCCATCTTAATGAAAGTTCAATGTTTGGTTTGTTTTAAAATCGATTTCTTAATTTATCGTTGATTGTTTAATTATGTTTATCACCTCATACTTGTTTATGTGTTTGAATATGCGACCTATCATTCAACTGGATCTAGTGATACGGACCAAGTAATCTAGATACCGGGATAGCTCTCCATATCGTGTTTCATATTACTGGACCAATAGGATCACAAATAACGTTCTGTCTTTGTCTTTTGATTATGAGCTTAGTTGGACCGGTAGGTGACCCGTTTATGTTTCAGCAATCATGCTCTTAATTAACTGATAAAGATTGGAATAGTGGACTACCAGTATATAAAACACCGTCAAACAATAAGTAGGTAAAGTCTCGTTGGGCTAGGGTTTTAACAGGATCACCACTGCTTTAATTCTCTAAGATAGATTATAATTAAACTAAAGGATGCTTTATGCGGATGCGTTAATTATGACATGATTAATCTGTCATATTCTTAGGATGATGTCCCGCCTAAGTCTTAAGAATGATATGCCACTTCGAGATAAGTAAATCATTGAACTAAAATAAACAAACACAAGCATTCAACCGATTTTAAATGGCTAATACTGTTTTTCTATCATTTGGCTCGTACCGCTTTTTCTATCTTCAAATCTCTTCTTTTTTGTTTATAATGTGGTATTGAATTGGTAATTTGTTTCTCACCAAATATGTCCAAGTCTGTCGGGCTGAAAACCCACCATATCAAAAGATAACGTACAAAGCATATATTTAAACCAGTAAATAGACTGAATTAAAATACTGATATAAAAAATAAAAAAAAGAAAAAAAAAAAAAAAAAAAAAAGTAATATAGTATAAATATTCACTCTTATTGTTCACAACCTTAACATACCTTAACTCCATCTTGACCGGGTACACTGCTCGTTAAAGTGTTGTTTTAGGTTTGTCGGCTAAATATAAATTTAAAACTTGATAATCAAATAATTAACCCTACACGACAACACATTAGGTTTTTGGCGCCGCTGCCGGGGAGTGAATTAATTAAACCTTATTCTTATTAGTATTTCTAACCATTAATTAGTTTAGCTTAGTATAATCTAATTGTTTAAATTCTGTTTTTAATTGTTTGCTTGTGTGCATTATATATATTTGCATATTGTGTGTTTGTTTTCTGCATTATTACAGTCTTTTGTAATACTCTGAGTCGAATACTCAATACGGCGTATTCAAGTTATTGGATACGGCGTATAGATTTTTCAAACCAATCCAACGTATTCGACTCTATCATCGATACGGCGTGTTAGGCTATTTGACAGTTTCTTTTCTAGCAAAATTATTACAGGTTAAAATGGACGACCCCAACATTACTATGGAAGAGTATATCAGGCTTGAGGAAGAAAAATGTCTTAGTCACGGTGAGACATTTAATTGGCAAACTGCCACATACGGTAAGATGGAATATTGTGAAGATGAGGACGGTTGCTTTACAAACTTCGAATCCGAATTCCCAGCTATAGTCCTTGATGATACACCTAGAGAAGCGCTCTCTTGGAAACCCACAGTAAGTCCCCTTAACGACAATGAAATTGACTTTAGAATATCGTTTGACGAATTCGACGATGAAGATTACATGGTAATTTATGACAAAAATTCATTTTCCTATAAAATAATTTTTGTCAACGATTTGAAAACGGATTCTGAAAATTATAATGATAAAGTCAATATGCCTTTGTTTCGACACCCGATCCTGAGGTCAGTTATTTTAATGATTTAGACTTATTTTAATATTTTGAGAATGAATTTCCAGTCATTGTTTACAATGATGCTCTAACATCTAAATTAAATCTCTTAACTAAACCTACTATAAGTCCTCGACATATCGATGAATTTCATTTAAAAGATGAAACATCATTGTCCGAATGTGATGAAGAGGAACAAAACTTTTTATACTTTAATGATTTATTTCCTTTTAACGTAATTTATCCTGATGATTTAAAATCGGATACGGACAACAATAATAAAATCGATATTGAGCAACCTTTGGGGGATATGTCTGTCACACCAATACCTGATGTAATAAATGTCAATGCACAAGGGTCAAATAAGCTTTCGAAAACAAGTCATGATACATCTAATAAATTTTTCAAAACTAAAACTTTTATCAAGAAGCTAAATGTTAATATCATGGCTTGTAATTATCTTAACAACAAGATGCTTCTAAAGAATTTGTATGTGTCATTTGGCATCCCGTTCGACCCCAAGTTGTTTTATAAGGATGGGATTAAATTGGGGCAAGCCTAACTTAAAAACTTTTCTATAAACAAAAGTGCTTCCCGGGAGACAACCCGGTCATTTTAATTATTTGTCACATTTTAATTGTTTGTTGCACGAGTCTGTCTTCCCAGACACTCTATACGGCGTATCGAACCCCTCTGGATACGACGTATAGGCGTGTCTGGACGTTATCAGTTTTAAAAAAATTAATATTTAATTGTTTTTACAGGAACAATACGGCGTATCCTAAGGTTTGGGATACGGCGTATTGGTCCCTGTACAGTTGTGTGTTTAATTGTTTTCTTGTACTATTGTAGCGAGATAGAATTTGCACTTGTCTTTTAATCTTTTATACAGGACCTTGCTGAAACTATGATATGCTATATGCTGAAAAAGACATGTGTTGAACTTATCTAGGCATGCTGAAACCCTAGTCAACACACTTTTTGCTCAAGGACTCATCTTGGAGAATTATCACGAGCAAAACATCAGGGAGTTTTCTGTTCTAATTCTATATTTCCCTTATTATTTAATTGTTTTATCTATACAACGAGGACGTTGTATAATTTAAGTGGGGGATGGAGAATTAGAACGTACTTGTCCTCTTTTTTACAAAATAACATGCAAAGTGCTTAAAACGGTCAAAATTAAAAAAAAATTCAGCATGACTTTTGTAAAAGTCACTAGTTACATTACCTAGCGCACTATAACCCTTGATAAATATTGTGAGAATTAAGCATATTCCATTTCCAACTGTCTACTAAAATTCCACAAAATTATGAGTGTGCCGGTGATGTAGTGGACTTTAGAACTTGGCCTGGCATATCACTCGAGACAGCTATGATTAGTACTATGGATTTAGATAGAAGAACATGTTCAACTGATAAATTTCTAGGATTAAACCAAATAGCCTACATGTCGTAAAAATAACTAACCACACTGGTTAGTTAAATCCCATGTAACCCTTGATTACTCTCATTTTTAGAGTAAAATCCCCTAGAACAAGCTGTTGAGCCATTCCTTTCTTTTTCTACACCATATTATATGTTTTGTTACACCTTTGCACCTTAGCCTACCGTGTAGATTAAGCCTATTTCTCTATGTTGCTAGTTGCTTTCATGTAAAGTTTTGTATTTCCTGTGTCAAAGTGAAAATTTTCTATCTCTGTAATGGTTGGGAAATTGCACAATGCAATGGGAAAAATATGTAGCTCGTAAGTTTCGCTACTTTCGCAATTATGAATTATGCCCGAAGAAGAAATGCTACAAGGAAAAGATTATCCGGACAAATTATGAAAGAGAAGACGGTGGAATTAAACCGAGATATATGATGTATTTTTTTTAAAAAAGAAGGAAGAAAAATAGTCGGTTCAAAAGAAGTTTATACCAAAGGAATTAGTTAGAAGGATTGATTATTCGTTGATACGATACAAAAATCAACGATGTAAAGTCTTATAAAAAATGGCCGATATCACCACTTATGTAAAAGTATGTAAAGAGCGAGATGTAAGGGAAGTTGACCATTATGGAAACGCCAACTTAGGTTGTCTTTGTCATTTCTATGATCGAGGCGTCTGTCTATATGTTCGAGTCTTTGTCATGGAACGGTCGGGGGAAAGTTACTAGCAATCGTACCTTATTTGTTGGCTTAATCTATTTGTTTTGTGAATTTTACTTAACACCCATTTTACTTCCCTTTCCTAGCAACTAACCTTAGTGTCTACTCGAACGAGGACTTGTTCGAGCATGCATGTCTATTCCGTCGTTATGGCTATATATGCATGTCTCAACTGCCTTGTTAGATGACGACTTTCAGTAAAAGTTAGATGCTCCCTACCCTATATCATTCTTCATCCTAACTGTTGGTTAAACACGAACAGGGATGTGTTCGGATTGTATATGTCTATTCAGTCGTTACGCCCGTGTATGTACGATACAGCTGCCTTGTTGGTGTGCTACTTATGGTGAAAGACTGTTGAATGATCAACCGTAAGCCTTCTTAACCTAATTTAGCTTTTGACTTGTTATTCCTCAGCTTTAGCGGTGGAGATGTGTATCCTTTCCAAACCTATGATACGAAGCTAATCACGACCGAGCAATTGAGCGTACTACTTAAATGTTGCACCCTAGATTAGTTGAGTGATCTGAGTATTTTCATTTGCATATTTCATGAGGAGCTAGGTTATGTACAGGTGATTAGGACAAAACGATGCTTAAACGGAAAATCCTCAACTTCGGTTGGGATATATTTTTCATAAACTAAAACTTTTCTAAATTCTACTTGAGGACAAGTAGGATTCAAGTGGGGGGTGTTTAATGACATCAAATAACGTTACTTTATTATATCATTTATCCCATCTATTTTGCCCACTTTTATATAATTATTGCATTATTTGATACTTAATTGCTTTAAAGTTAATAAATACGGTAATTCAGGAGTGTTTTGTGAAGACAAGCTAAGAGGCACATAATTTAGAGCTAAAACGAAGACATTTAAAGATTGCTAAAATTTCACCAATACACCATATCCAACTTAAGAGATACGGCGTATCTGCACCAAGACTTTACAAGAAAACGCGTTTGACCAATTCCCAATACGGCGTATCCATGCTGTCTACATACGCCGTATCCATGAAGATAAGTATTCGAAGATACATTAAATCAAGTAAATTGGGAATGATATCAAAGATTTATTACGAACGTAGCGCGCACTCTAAGAAATCCAGCCCAATACGCCGTATCGACCTTGCTGGATACGGCGTATCGAGTCTTTTTCAGACACAATAAATAGAAGACTCAAAAATAAGTTTTCAGTGTGGCAATATTAAAAGTTCTTTATATCATTACTCCATAATACGTAATCTTAGAAAGTATAAGGATCAGCCACCAGGAGTCAGCATTGTCACAATCATAGAAACATCGTGAAATTTTTACTCTCTTAATCGTTCGAGTTTTCATATGTTTGATTAACGCTTGAATAATTACATGTTGTGGGCTTACGACCCTCGAGTAATAAGCATCTTGATGAAAGTCAATGTATTGGTTTGTTTCAAAATTGATTTCTAATTATCATTGATTGTTTAATATGTTTATCACACTCATACTTGTTTATTGTTTGAATATTGCTACCATCATTCAACTAGATCTAGAGCCTACAGACCAAGTAATCTAGATACCGGGATAGCTCTCCATATCGTGTTTCATATTATTGGACCAATAGGATCACAAATAACGTTCTGTCTTTGTCTTTTGATTATGTGCTTAGTTGGACCGATGCTCTTAATTAACTGATAAAGATTAGAATAGTGGACTACCAGTATATAAAACACCGTCAAACAATAAGTGGGTAAAGTCCCGTTGGGCTAGGGTTTTAACAGGATCACCACTGCTTTAATTCTCTAAGATAGATTATAATTAAACTAAAGGATGCTTTATGCGGATGCGTTAATTGTGATAGGATTAATCGTGTCTAGGTCTTAGGATGATGTCCTGCCTAAGTCTTAAGAATGATATGCCGCTTCGAGATAAGTAAATCATGACACTAAAACAAACAAACCAGCATTGAACCGGATTTAATATGGCTAATACGGTTTTCTATCATTTGGCTTGTACCGCTTTTCTATCTTCTAATCTTCTTCTTTTGTGTTTACTGTGTATTGAATTGGTATTTGTTTCCACCAAACTTGTGCCAGTCTCTCAGGCTGAAAACCCCCATATCAATTGACAACGTACATAGCATAGGTTTAACCAGTAAATAGACTAATTAAAATACTGATAGAATATAGGTTAATATTCCACTCTTAGTGTTCGACACCCTACTTACCACGAACTCTATCTTGACCGGGTACACTGCTCATTAAAGTGCTGTTTTAGGTTTGTCGGCTAAATATAAATTTAAAACTTGATAATCAAATAATTAACCCTACACGATAGCACATTAGGTTTTTGGCGCCGCTGCCGGGGGTTGAAATAATTAAACCTTATTCTTATTAGTATTTCTAACCATTAATTAGCTTAGTTTAGTTTAAATTGCATATTTGTGTGCTTGTGTGTGTGTTTAATTTCCTGCATTGTATATTTTGCATATTGTCTGTTTGTGTACATCGTTACAGTCTGCTGTAACATTCTGAGTCGAATACTCAATATGGCGTATTTAAAATACTCGATACGGTGTATAAATTTTTTCTAAACCAATACAGCGTATTCAACTCTAAACCTCCATATGACGTATTCAGTTTACTGAATACGGTGTATTTGCCTATTTGACTATTTTCCTTCCTAGCTATTTTATTACAGGAAATGGACGACCTCAACATTACTATGAAAGAGTATATCAGGCTTGAGGAAGAAAAAGTTTGTAGGCGTGGTAAGGTGTATAACTGGGAAACTGCTAAGTATGGTAAGATAGGGTATGATGAAGACATTCAAGATCTCAGATCTTTTGAAACTGAATTCCCAGCTATAGTCTTTAATGACGCGTTAACATCTAAAGTAATGCTCTCATGCGAACCCACGGTAAGTCCTTTTAACGACCATAAAATTGACTTTAGAACATCGTTTAATGAATCTGACGATGAAGATTACACGGTAATTTATGACGAAAATTAATTTTCCTATAAAATAATTTCTGTCAACGATTTGAAAAAAGATTCTGGAAATGATAATGATAAAGTCAATATGCCCTTGTTTCTGACACCCGAGCCATTGTTTACAATGATAATGATAATGTGGTCAGTTATTCTAATGATTTAGACTTCTTTAAAGACTTTGAGAATGAATTTCCAGCCATTGTTTACAATGATGCTCTAACGTCTAAATCAGAATTCTTAACTGAACCTACTATAAGTCCTTAACTTATCAATGAATTTAATTTGAAAAATGAAACATCATTGTCCAAATGTGATGAAGAGGAACAGAACATTTTATACTTTAATGATTTATTTCCTTTTAACGTAATTTATCCTGATGATCTAAAAAGGGATACGAACAATGATAATGATGAAATCGATATTGAGCAGCCTTCGGGGGATATGTCTGTCATACCATTACCTAATGTAATAAATGTCGATGTTGGTGCTTATGCATAAGGGTCAAATAAACTTTCGGAAACAAGTCATGATACATTTAATAAAATTTTCAAATCTGAAACTTTTATCAAGAAGCTAAATGTTAATATCATGGCTTGTAATTGTCTTAACAACGGGATGATTTTAAATCTTATCAAGAATCTATATGTGCCATTTGGCATCCCGTTCGACCCCAAGTTGTTTTATAAGGATGGGATTAAATTGAAGAAAAATGTCGAACTTAAAGACCAGCTGAAAAAAAAGTGCTTCCCGGGAGACAACCCGGTCATTTTAATTGTTTTCTGCATTTTAATTGTTTGTTGCACGAGTCTGTCTTCCCAGACACTCTATACGGCGTATCGAAACCCTCTAGATACGGCGTTTAGACGTGTCGGGACGTTATCAGTTTTTAACTTAATATTTAATTTCCAGTAATTTAATTGTTTTTACAGGAACCATAAGGCGTATCCTAGGGTTTGGGATACGGCGTATTGATCCCTATACAGTTGTGTGTTTAATTGTTTTCTTGTACCATTGTAGCGAGATAAAATTTGCACTTGTCTTCTAATATTTTATACATGACCTTGCTGAAACTATGATGTGGTATATGCTGAAAAAGACATGTGTTAAACTTATCTAGGCATGCTGAAGCCCTAATTAACACACTTTTTGCTCAAGGACTCATCTTGGAGAATTATCATGAGCAAAACATTAGGGATTTTTCCGTTCTAATTCTATTTTCCCTTATTATTTAATTGTTTTATCTATACAATGAGGACGTTGTATAATTTAAGTGGGGGATGGAGAATTAGAACGTGCTTGTCTTCTTTTTTACAAAATAACATGCAAAGTGCTTAAAAACGGTCAAAATTTAATTTTTTTCTAGCATGACTTTTGTAAAAATCACTAGTTACATTACCTAGCGTACTATAACCCTTGATTCATATTATGAGAATTAAGCCTATTCCGTTTCCAACTGTCTACTAAAATTCCACAAAATTATGAGTGTGTCGGTGATGTAGTGGACTTTAGAACTTGGCCTGGCATATCACTCGAGACCGCCATGATTAGTACTATGGATTTAGATGGAAGAACATGTTCAATTGATAAATTTCTAGGATTAAACCAAATAGCCTACATGTCGTAAAAATAACTAACCACACTGGTTAGTTAAATCCCGTGTAACCCTTGATTACTCTTATTTTTTGAGTAAAATCCCCTAGAACAACTTGTTGAGCCATTCCTTTCTTTTTCTACACCATATTATATGTTTCGTTACACCTTTGCACCTTAGCCTACCGTGTAGATTAAGCCTATTTCTCTATGTTGCTAGTTGCTTTCGTGTAAAGTTTTGTATTTCCCGTGTCAAAGTGAAAATTTTCTATCTCTGTAATGGTCGGGAAATTGCACAATGCAATGGGAAAATTATGTAGCTCGTAAGTTTCGCTACTTTCGCGATTATGAATTATGCTCGAAGAAGAAATGCTACAAGGAAAAGATTATCCGGACAAATTATGAAAGTGAAGACAGTGGAATTAAACCGAGATCTATGATGTATATCAAAAAAAAATAAAGAGAGAGAAGGAAGAAAAATAGTTGGTTCAAAAGAAGTTTATAACAAAGGAATTACTTAGAAGGATCGATTATTCATTGATAAGTTACAAAAATCAATGATGTAAAGTCTTGTAAAAAGTGGCCGATATCACCACTTATGTAAAAATATGTAAAGAGCGGGATGTAAGGAAAGTTGACCGTTATGGGAATGCCAACTTAGGTTGTCTTTGTCATTTCTGTGATTAAGGCGTCTGTCTATATGTTCAAGTCTTTGTCATGGAATGGTCAGGGGAAAGTTACTAGCAACCATACCTTATTTGTTGGCTTAATCTATTTGTTTTGTGAATTTTACTTAACACCTATTTTACTTCCCTTTCCTAGCAACTAACCTTAGTGTCTACTCGAACGAGGACTTGTTCGAGCATGCATGTCTATTCCCTCGTTACAGCCATGTATGCATGTCTCAGCTGCCTTGTTGGATGACGACTTTCGGTGAAAGTTAGAAGCTCCCTACCCTATATCATTCTTCATCCTAACAGCTGGTTAAACACGAATATGGATGTGTTTGGATTGTATATGTCTATTCCATCGTTATGGTGAAAGACTGTTGAATGATCAACCGTAAGCCTTCTTAACCCAATTTAGCTTTTGACTTGTTCTTCCTCAGCTTTAGCGGTGGAGATGTGTATCCTTGCCAAGCCTATGATACGAAGCTAATCACGACCGAGCAATTGAGCGTACTACTTAAATGTTGCACCCTAGATTAGTTGAGTGATCTGAGTGTTTTCATTTCCATATTTCGTGAGGAGCTCGGTTATGTACAGGTGGTTAGGACAAAATGATGCTTAAACGGAAAATCCTCAACTTCGGTTGGGACACATTTTCATAAACTGAAACTTTTTCTAAAGTCTACTTGAGGACAAGTAGGATTCAAGTGGGGGGATATTTGATGACATCAAATAACGTCACTTTATTATATCATTTATCCCATCTATTTTGCCCACTTTTATATAATTATTGCATTATTTGGTACTTAATTGCTTTAAAGTTGATAAATGTAGTAATTCATGAGTGTTTAATGAAGACAAGCTAAAAGGTGCATAATTTGGAGCTAAAACAAAGACATTTGAAGATTGCTGAAATTTCACCAATACGTCGTATCCAACTTAAGAGATACGGCGTATCTGCGCCAAGACTTCACAAGAAAATGCGTTTGACCAATTCCCAATACGGCGTATCCATGCTGTCTACATACGCCGTATCCATGAAGATAAATATTCGAAGATACAGTAAATCAATTAAATTGGGAATGATATCAAAGATTTATTACGAACGTAGCGTGCACTCCAAGGAATCCAGCCCAATATGCCGTATCGACCTTGCTGGATACAGTGTATCGAGTCTTTTTTAGACACTATAAATAAAAGACTCAAAAACGAGTTTTCAGTGTGCAATATCATATTCTTTATACCATACTCACTAAAGTTGAATCTTAGAAGAGAAGATCAACCACCAAAGTCAAGCATTGATCACAAATCCATAGAAGATATCGTGTAATTTTTACTCTCTTAATCGTTCAATTTTCATCGTTTGATTACGCTTGTATAATTACAATGGTTGTGGGCTAATACCCTCGGGTATTAGCCATTTTAATGAAAGTTCAATGTTTGGTTTGTTTCAAAATCGATTTCTTAATTTATCATTGATTGTTTAATTATGTTTATCACCTCATACTTGTTTATGTGTTTGAATATGCGACCTATCATTCAACTGGATCTAGTGATACGGACCAAGTAATCTAGATACCGGGATAACTCTCCATATCGTGTTTCATATTACTGGACCAATAGGATCACAAATAACGTTCTGTCTTTGTCTTTTGATTATGAGCTTAGTTGGACCGGTAGGTGACCCGTTTATATTTCAGCAATCTTGCTCTTAATTAACTGATAAAGATTTGAATAATGGACTACCAGTATATAAAACACCGTCAAACAATAAGTGGGTAAAGTCCCGTTGGGCTAGGGTTTTAACATGATCACCACTGCTTTAATTCTCTAAGATAGATTATAATTAAACTGAAGGATGCTTTATGCGGATACGTTAATTATGACAGGATTAACCGTGTCTAGGTGTTAGGATGATGTCCCGCCTAAGTCTTAAGAATGATATGCTGCTTCAAGATAAGTAAATCATTGCACTAAAACAAACAAACCAACATTGAACTGGATTTAATATGGCTAATATGGTTTCTATCATTTGGCTTGTACCGCCTTTCTATCTTATAATCTTCTTTTGTGTTTATTGTGTATTGAATTGGTATTTGTTTCCACCAAACCTGTGTCAGTCTCTCAGGCTGAAAACCCCCATATCAATAGATAACGTACATAGCATAGGTTTAACCAGTAAATAGAATAATTAAAATACTGATAGAATATAGGATTAATATTCCACTCTTAGTGTTCGACACCCTACTTACTACGAACTCCATCTTGACCGGGTACACTGCTTGTTAAAGTGTGGTTTTAGGTATGTCGGCTAAATATAAATTTAAAACTTGATAATCAAATAATTAACCCTACATGACAGCACATCACTCATTCTTGTGGTTTTTCGTTTAAAGTTTGGTGAATTTGTTTTGGATTAACTAGTCATGGTGGTGAACTAGTGATGTTGTATGAGAGAAATGTGGATAAGGTGTGAAGAAAATGGTGTTTAAGGATGATGATTATAAGGTGAAAGTGGTGAAGTAGATTGTATAATGGTCCTTGGATTATATGAATAACATGTTATATCCTAAGGTTTAAGATCTCACATAGTATCATATAGCATGGTTATAAGATAAAGTAGAAAAAGTTGATAATTAAGAAAATTCGAATTTTGGTGCCTGGACTGGTGAGCCACGGGTCCACCAAAACAACATATGGATCAACAAAAACGACCTTAACGACATTCATATACAAGAACTTAATTTGTGCTTATGACTAGAACTTCTCGAGTATATGGACGTACACCCACGACAATAAAGATAATTGCTGATCAGGTTCGCAATCCACTCATGAGGGAGAATAATGTTATTGCGATCTAGCGTGACTTAATTAAGTACTCATGATTGTTTACATCACACAATCCACCTTCCATGGGGAATTCTTTGCGTATAGCCATAAAGCAGACAAAACTGAATTACTCTAATCAGTATACGGTTTGCGCGTCACTACAGATCTATTAACTGCGAAAACATGAGAACACAAACAACACCTTGAGTTGATTTTCTCTCGCATGCCCCACCGACACGAATTAATATCTCACACCAAGCCCTAAAAACGTAACAAAAAGCCCATGTAAACATCCGCTGGTGTGGATCTTTGACTATCTCTACAGAAATCCGCTGTGGCACCAAGATCTCATGCACAACGAACAGGTAGAAATACTTTGGTTCAAAGCTACATCAACTGTTTTAGACAAAATAGCGCACACTAACAGAAAGGGCGACTAAGTGAGTGGTGCGTTTGCGGGGGAAAGCACGCATTCAGACGACATCTCGATCAGAGAAACAGAGTCTAGCACAGGCGAACACAATGTTCCACACGATACATGCACATGCACGGATTACGGTGAGGACGGTTATACAGCTCCAACTCATGCATTATCTCTATGACAGACCTAGTCTATACAAGTTCCTAATTGACACAGTAAGCGCGACATATGCTGAACAGCATTACTGCACACAAGATAATCTTCCACAAAAGACACGAGTCCTACAGCAATCTATCTCCAACACAAGCATCCGCGCGATTTCTAAATAAAGAAAGTGAAATGTGAAATGAAAAGTTATTTTTAGAAAGTTTAGTAAGTGGCGTTTATGTAAAAAGGTTTACCCAAATTAGCATAGATTTTTGTAGAAATTCAAGGTAATGTAAATTACAATGTAAATAATAATTTAAGAACAAAAATAAATAAATATATGTATGTATATATAAATCGGCCCAAGAAAGGAAAAAAGAAAAAAATGGATTTTGGGCCTTATCTAGAGGAGTTTTAGTAGGATTAGGATGCTAGTTAATTAGATAGGTTATCCCTGACCCTATATATAAAAAACCACGACTCATTCAGCCCCAAAAACTTAGGTGTCGACTTCTCCCTCCCTAAGAACAAGGAACTAAGAATTATCAAGAAGTAACCAAGAATCGGTGTTAGGATCAAGAAATCAAGAGGTAAGCATGCTTAACTTAGTTAGAATTATGCAATCATGTAACAAGACTTATGATGGATCTAGGGTTTACATAAATACAGGATTATATTGGAGCTTTAATGATGAATGATGATTATGGTTAGTTTGGGGTTATGATCATGCATGTTGCATGTTAGGGTTTGCGTTAGAACATGATTTAGAGTTGAGCAGATTTTAGGTCTGTGTTTAACTAATGATATCTAGATGTTAGAAATGTGTTTTGATATGATTCAAGAACCTAACATGTAGGTTAAAGAGTCTATTTTTCAAAAAGTCCGGCCTCGAATGATTTTGAGTTCTGGAAGTTGGTTAAACGTTGGTTATAAGAAAAGTTGTCAAAATAGTAAATACGGGTCAGAATTAGGTCATGTTTAGGAGGGTAAAACCCTAACTTAAAAGTAGAATTAGAGATATAAAAACTACAGTGATTAGGTTTAATGTGTATATAAAGAAACCCTATAAGGATAGCTTCTGATTGTGTGTCTAAGTATGGTAATTAGGTCCATACATTTTAGTGTTTAATTAGATCCGAATTGGGACAATTTTGAAGTTGGATTTCATTTAGGATAGTTGCACATGTAATGAGTACTTGGTAATCACAAGATAGTTAGTAAACTCATAAATGAACTTAGGTGATTTTCGGTATAATTTATTAAGGTCAGCAAGTAAGGTTTTTAAGTTAGTAAAGATACACTAAAATTCTGCATTTCCGAATAAATTGTAGTTAACTAGTGTAATGTGTTAATGAAGTGGTTAAGGTTGGGCATGTTGTCGGGGTTACCCATGATGGTTAATCAAACCCTTGACTTCCATCATACGTATGTTACATGGACTTGAGCTTTTATCTTGGTCGCGTGTAATCATGTTTATTTATTTGTATAGTTACGTGATAGGAATTGGAAGCTGTGTTTTGAGCATTCAGGTGAGTTACATAGTACCACTTTTTGTTGCGTTTTAAACTTGGGATAGAAATTATGCAAGTGTTGAAATAAGTTTTAAATTTCTGTGATTATGTGTTAGTGTAAGTGTATGGAATATTATGTGACTGATATGCGTTATGTGCTACATGTTATATGATGTGATATTGATGTGTGGACTAAGTCAGGAGCGTTACTTGCGGGTATCCATGACTTGTTTAGTGAAAGGTATTGTTGCCTAGTCAGGAGGGTTACCTGCGATAATCCATGGCCTGAGCTAGAGGGAAAAAGGATTTGGTATGATCCAAGAGCGATTTAGGTCGTCTACTTGGTGTCCGAGGGATCAGATGAGTACGCCTACTCAAGTGTTGGTTATGAGGGATTGGATGGGTACGCCTACCCAGTATATGATTTATTGGTTTGATATGATTGGATTGAATTACATGTTAGCTTGTATGTTAGTTAGCATAATTTCCATGCAAAATGTATTATTTTATAATCACAGAAATTGGATAAATCGTTTTGGGAAATTGTTTTGATATGTGTGTCTGAAAACCTATGTTTCTCACCAACCGTTGGTTGACTTATAAGCATCATTTTTAGGTATTTAGCAGGATGAGGTTAAAGTTAGGAAAAGTGGCTAGATGGACTGTAGGCAACTAGCGAAGTTTAGTTATTTAGATTTCGTTATTTGTTTTAGATGTTGAATGTTATTTGTTTTGCTCTGTTAGGATGTATGAATGTTTGCATATCATGACGTTGACATGAACTGCCTTCATTTCAATGTCAGATGCCTTTTGGATTTTGCTGATGTGTTTGGGTATTTTCATGACACTGCGTGTTTATACCTTGTATTTTATGCATGTTTTAGTTTCTCTATATAGACGCCAATGTGTTGTGATGATTCCCTTTCTCATCGCGCCTTGTGTTTCCGCCTTGGCGGGGTGTGATAGATACGCCGTATTGAGAATTGGTCAAACACGTTTTCTTGTAAAGTCTTGGCGCAGATATGCCGTATCTCTTAAGTTGGATACGACGTATTGGTGAAATTTCAGCAATCTTCAAATGTCTTCGTTTTAGCTCCAAATTATGCGCCTTTTAGCTTGTTTTCACAAAACACTCCTGAATTACTGCATTTATCAACTTTAAAGCAATTAAGTACCAAATAATGCAATAATTATATAAAAGTGGGCAAAATAGATGGGATAAATGATATAATAAAGTGACGTTATTTGATGTCATCAAATATTCCCCCACTTGAATCCTACTTGTCCTCAAGTAGACTTTAGAAAAAGTTTTAGTTTATGAAAATGTGTCCCAACCAAAGTTGAGGATTTTCCGTTTAAGCATCATTTTGTCCTAATCACATGTACATAATCGAGCTCCTCACGAAATATGGAAATAAAAACACTCAGATCACTCAACTAATCTAGGGTGCAACATTTAAGTAGTACGCTCAATTGCTCGGTCGTGTTTAGCTTCGTATCATAGGCTTGGCAAGGATACACATCTCTACCGTTCAAGATGAGGAAGAACAAGTCAAAAGCTAAATTGGGTTAAGAAGGCTTACAGTTGATTATTCAACAGTCTTTCACCATAAGTACCATACCAACAAGGCAGCTGTATCGTACATACACGATCGTAACGACGGAATAGACATATACAATCCGAACACATCCTTGTTCGTGTTTAACCAGCGGTTAGGATGAAGAATGATATAGGCATCGAAAGTCATCATCCAACAAGGCAGTTGAGACATGCATACATGGCCGTAACGACGGAATAGACATGCATGCTCGAACGAGTCCTCGTTCGAATAGACACTAAGGTTATTTGCTAGGAAAGGGAAGTAAAATGGGTGTTAAGTAAAATTCACAAAACAAATAGATTAAGCCAACAAATAAGGTACGGTTGCTAGTAACTTTCCCTTGACCGTTCCATGACAAAGACTCGAACATATAGACAAAAGCCCCGATCACAGAAATGACAAAGACAACCTAAGTTGGCATTCCCATAACGGTCAACTTCCCTTACATCGCGCTCTTTACATACTTTTACATAAGTGGTGATGTCGGCTACTTTTTACAAGACTTTACATCGTTGATTTTTGTAACGTATCAACGAATAATTAATCCTTCTAAGTAATTCCTTTGGTATAAACTTCTTTTGAACCGACTATTTTTCTTCCTTCTCTACTTTTTTTGAAATACATCATAGATCTCGGTTTAATTCCACCGTCTTCACTTTCGTAATATGTCCGGATAATCTTTTACTTGTAGCATTTCTTCTTCGGGCATAATTCATAATCGTGAAAGTAGCAAAACTTATGAGCTACATATTTTTCTCATTGCATTGTGCAATTTCCCGACCATTACAGAGATATAAAATTTTCACTTTGACATAGGAAATACAAAACTTTACACGAAAGCAACTAGCAACATAGAGAAATAGGCTTAATCTATACGGTAGGTTAAGGTGCAAAGGTGTAATGAAACATATAATATGGTGTAGAAAAAGAAAGGAATGGCTCAACAAGTTGTTCTAGGGGGTTTTACTCTAAAAATGAGAGTAATTAAGGGTTACATGAGATTTAACTAATCAATGTGGTTAGTTATTTTTACAGCATGTAGGCTATTTGGTTTAATCCTAGAAATTTATCAGTTAAACATGTTCTTCTATATAAATCCATAGTACTAATCATGGCGGACTCGAGTGATATGCCAGGCCAAGTTATAAAGTCCACTACATCACCGGCACACTCATAATTTTGTGGAATTTTAGTAGAAAGTTGGAAACGGAATAGGCTTAATTCCCACAATATGTATCAAAGTTATAGTGCGTTAGGTAATGTAACTAGTGATTTTTACAAAAGTCATGCTAAAAAATTTAAATTTTGACCGTTTTTAAGCACTTTGCGTGTTATTTAGTAAAAAGAAGACAAGTACATTCTAATTTTCCACCCCCCACTTAAATTATACAAAGTCCTCGTTGTATAAATAAAACAATTAAATAATAAGGGAAAATAAAATTAGAACGAAAAACTCCCTGATGTTTTACTCGTGATAATTCTCCAAGATGAGTCCTTAAGCAAAAAGTGTGTTGACTAGCGCTTCAGCATGCCCGGATAAGTTCAACGCATGTCTTTTTCAACATATACCATATCATAGTTTTAGCAAGGTCCTGTATAAAAGATTAGAAGACAAGTGCAAATTCTATCTCGCTACAATGGTACAGGAAAACAATTAAACACACAACTGTACAGGGACCAATACACCGTATCCCAAACCCTAGGATACGGCGTATTGTTCCTATAGAAATAATTAAATTACTGGAAATTAAATATTTAGTTTTTAAAACTGATAACTTCCAGACATCTTTATACGCCGTATCCTGAGGGGTTCGATACGCCGTATAGAGTGTCTGGGAAGACAGACTCGTGCAACAAACAATTAAAATGCGGAAAACAATTAAAATGACGGGTTGTCTCCCGGGAAGCACTTTTGTTTACAGAAAAGTATTTAAGTTACACTTGCCCCAATTTAATCCCATCCTTATAAAACAACTTGGGGTCGAACGGGATGCCAAATGGCACATAAAATTTCTTTAAAAGCATCCCGTTGTTAAGATAATTACAAGCCATGATATTAACATTTTGCTTATTGATTAGAGTTTCAATTTTGAAAATTTTATTAGATGTGTGATAACCGATAATATTCCCAGGGCTAAGTATTATAAAATATTATAATTTTGTATGTTGGAGTCTTTCAATCTTGTCAGTTTTCCTGATGAAAGCTAAAAAGTTGACTTCTGTTGACTATTTTGTGTAAAAAACGGTTTTGGTTTAATCCGGAGTTTTGATAAAGTTTTGAATTCCTGTTTGTCGAAAAACGTCGGATTTGTGAA
The DNA here is from genome assembly GCA_026074375.1 of Tanacetum coccineum. Classification (NCBI taxonomy): domain Eukaryota; kingdom Viridiplantae; phylum Streptophyta; class Magnoliopsida; order Asterales; family Asteraceae; genus Tanacetum; species Tanacetum coccineum. Next base: position 24,840 of record BQNB010001680.1, read on the forward strand.
AATTGTTTTGGATTAAGGTTTAATACCTTGGAAAAAGTCATAAAGATGTACGGGTATGCCGAATTTTTGAAAGAATTATATACTCAGAGTTTTGCTAAAAAGAGATAAAATTTTCATTGGTCTAACGATAAATAGTGATTTAACTTGAAAATTTAATACAATACGAAAGATGTAATTTCAACGAAACTTTTCTTATATATTTACTATTTATAACCGCTGTGTCAATTTTAATTGAGGAAATGGAAGGGTGAATCTTAAGGAAGATTAAGTGTTGAGGTAAAATCTTTTGGACATATTGAATGACGAGATGTTGTAACTACCCCGTTAGCCCGATAATAAGACAAAAATGATAATAAAATATTATTATTTTTACTTAAATTATTAAATACTTATATATATATATATATATATATATATATATATATATATATATATATATATATATATATACTAGTTGCAAAACCCGCCCGATGGGCGGGTATGACTTGTGATTATTGTTTTCATTTTTTTTATCTTATTTGAGTCGCTAAAGTTTTCCATGGCCTTTTCTACTTGATATAGGCTAAAAAATTGAATATCACTTATATTGTTTTTGTCAAGGGCATGCTCCGCATCTCCTACATACACCATCCATTTTACCATCTTAAAACTAACATGTTGCAAATACAAATGAAATTTAAGATAAATAATGAAATACAGATGAATTATGTATATTGCTATATCATTAATATACAAACCACAGAAATGAAAGTCGCCAGCCATGTCACCAAACCGAAATCATAATCCTTTCTCCACTGATAAGACGACCAAGACTCAAAAGTGCATGATCAATGATGTCGGAAAGTTAGGAGCACCAATGATGAACACAATCTTCTTGGGTGCCATGTTAAAAATAAACTCAATGGTATCCAATCCTGTCTTCCATGGAGTAATGGAGGAAGTGAGATGTAGACATCCTTACCCCTACTCAAAGGTAGAGAGGTTACTTCCAGAGGACCTCACAGCCTTGCAGGGAGTGAGGATCAAACTCTTGACCTCTTAGGTGACATGTTGTTCATCTCATTCACAAGTAGATTCAAAACTGCTGCACCAATAGAATTTCCTTGACTACTTCCTCTCTATACACATAGAATAAGCAACGCTAAGTGACAGAAAAATAAGTAACAAATGATGAAATGATATGTTTATAGTAACAGATGATGAACCTGTGTATTAATAGAGTCAAGTTCTTAAATAGTTACTCACTAAACCACATTGTAAGCAATTCTGATGCTGATGAAGTTTGCTTGGCATTCAGTGGCAATATCCTTGGACATAAGCGTTTCCCCACACCATAGTGGACCATAGAATAAAGTTCCTTTTGATGGTGTCAATAGATATAAATATTAATAAGTAGAGGTTCCTATTCACCAAACATGGGAAAATTATAGGTTTTTGGTTTGTTATTTCTATACCTATAAGTATCTATGCTTTTGGCCCTTTATTTCTAGACCTACATTTCTCTATATACTTATGCGTGTATGTATTTTCGTATAAAGTCTAGTGATTTTCTTGACCTCTCAGCCATACTTCCTCGTGAAAGATCTTGTCAGAAAAATGTGCCTTTGTCACAAATCTCATTTAACTTTCTGCATTCGGAAACAAATACACCACCCATGAGGGAAAGAAAGTATTTACACAGCAGTTGCATGAATTTTTCTACCAATCACAAATGCAGTTTTTACAAATTACAACGTGACTCGAGTTTTAATCTGTTAGTTGCCTCGCTGGTTTTACCACCAACATCAGCTTTTTCAGGGCGACCAGATGGACTAAAAAGGGTGTCGCTTACTTCTTTACTTTGACCCGCTCTGGATGGGCTTTGATCATCAAAAGTAACTATGACCTTTAATTTCTTAGGAGGCTTCACATTTTATCCATGCTACGACAACTAGTAGACTTTTTTCTCTTCATCGTCTTAGTTGAGTTTACACAGAAACTGCTCTCTCTTTGGTTGTGTAACAATTTTCTTTATCAATGTCTGGAGTTGTGTCCTTTGTCGGGTGTGTTAAGTTTGAGAGAGCTGATCTCGCTTCAGTGCTCACAGAGCTTGGTTCACTATGCTTGAAACCATTTTCAGCATTATCATCATCAGAAACAGAAACCTAAAAGAAAACTCAAACTTGAGATAACATAAACAAATTCATGTTCACGGCAAAATTAGTCGCTTAGCTCAAATATTATATGTTCAAAGCACAAGTCTGCAACATAATTACTATATCCATATTACCACATATCGGTGGGTAACGTATATATGTTATACAAAGCATTCACTGTTACTTGGTGCAGCTTACAAACAATTTTACCATCTCAACTCAATGAATTAGAGAGACCAGAGGTAACTAATAGTTAACCTTGAAAATTCCAAATACCCGAGAACCAACCAAATTTCTATAAGAATAATGTGAGATAACAAATATTCTAAAAATTCCCAGATAAAACAATTAAGGATCTATTATACTGCTACTTATAGTAAAATGGTTGTAACTTAACTAACCAGAGTTGTGTCCTTCGTCGAGTCTGTTAAGTTTGAGAGAGCTGATCTCGCTTCGGTGCTACAGTTCACAGAGCTTGGTTCACTATGCTTGAAACCATTTTTAGTATTATCATCATCAGAAATAGAAACCTGAAAGAAAACTCAAACTTGAGATAACATAAACAAATTCATGTTCATGGCAAAATTAGTCGTTTAGCTCAAATATTATATGTTCAAAGCACAAGTTTGTAACATAACTACTGTATCCATATTACCACACATCAGTGGGTAACGTATTTAAGTATATGTTATACAAAGCATTCACTGTTACTTTTTCAAACCAATGTGATAGTAAAAGTAAATCAGTAAAGCTGCAGCGAAGAGCGGCAAAAAATTCCCTCATTAGGTGACAGTTTACCTTTCTCGTTGACAAACATATGTCCATCAAAGAACTCTGCAAACTTAGTGACATCCTCGGGCTGGTTAAAGTCGATGCAGGCTCTAGCATAGGATTGACACTTTAGATTGTAAAGGCATTCAATGAAAATTGTTAAAACCATATCTAAAAGGGGATGCTTTGACATGGTATAAAAATTCTTATGTTGTTCATTAATTCCATAACTAACTGAGATATGCAAGACAATGATGTGTCCCTAAGTAGAAAGAGTCGAAGATTGCTCATGATACTTTTAATACTTTTCCAAGGATCTTTGACTATAAAAGAGTAGTGAATAGGATCCGACATGCCACTCTTAATCCTAAGTATTTATTTGATGATTGCACTGCATAGAGGATTAGGCTCAGTTCGTAATCGCCACCACTACTTCGAAAGCATTATGAGGTTGCCAACAGAAGGACAACCAATAGAAAGACCTCCCATATTCTTTAACAGGTGGAGTGATAGATTTTTACAACTGATTGCTCATCAGACTCTGAATCACTCCTTTAATCATGATCCTTGGCCTGACATGACCATTGTTTAGAGCCTAAAGTAGAACTTTAAGAAAATGACAAGATTACTCCCAAGTTCTTGTGTAAACCACTCCATGTATGGAGATCGTAGCCTGAAGTGGAACTCTAAGAAAATTGTATTCATTTTGGAAGAGGCATTGTATTATTAATTCTGATGGGTCAGGTTTGAGGGTGTTTCATAGAGCTATGATGAAAGTCACATTGCTTATGTTGCAGAGGAACCATGCTATAAGAAAGATGGTGGTTAGAATTTGACTTGGCACATGTTATCATTCTGAATTCATTGATGTTCATGGCTTAATGCCCCTATTGCTCATAACTTTTAGTGATGGCAGTCTAGTAGTCTATAAAGACAGTGAGTCCATCATACATGAGTGTCGCGGTAAGCACTAAGAACAGTCCAAACATACCATCAGTGCCAAAATCCTACTGAGTGGGTACCTTTGTAGACCTTCTAACAGCGAGTACATTGTCGATCATATGAATTTCAAGGTAAAGATTGCTATAATAGTTTAATTTAAGTATTTATGTATGTATCATGACGTGGATAACTAATTACATACATATATTAGGCATGATGGAGCATGCCACAACCCGTTGTATAAGTTGAAGAAGGCCTCTCATAATTTTAGCAAAGAAATAGGGAGAGGAGCCAGTGGGATTATATACAAAGGAGTATTGGTAGATGATGGAAGTCTGAGCAATCAAACGTCTTGAGGAATTTAGTAACAACCAAGGTGAAGCTAAACTTATAGCTGTTGATATAAGTACCCTTAGGAGGCTTAATCATATGAATTTAAATAAGTTTTGGGGTATTGTGCTCAGAGAAAGGACTGGTGTACAAGTACATGGAAAATGGGTCATTGGCTGAAAATGGGCCATTGGCTGAAAATGGGTCTTGCTTGCCACGTTTTAGATCTTTTACATGTTCTGAAATGTTTCCCTATCTGTAACAATGGAAGGCGAAGATTTAGCTGCATTCATATGTGGATTAAGTGATTGTGAGGTAACTTTACCTGACAACAACGATAGTACCCTGTGAGATTAGATCTAATTTTATTGAAGACACATTGTACGTAATTACGAAGTAATTATTTCTTTATGCATTTATTATGATAAATAATATATTTATCTATTAATGAGAATAGGCGACAAAAGGTTGGTAATTTGGAAAGCTGACCTGGTGTTTTTGAAAATTACAGAAAGTGGATCCTAGTGAAGTTGTGGTGGGCAAAGACGATTACCATGGTAATTCGTGACAATGTGTCCTTGTTCATTCTAAACAACACCCGAACCATTTCCTTTAGGAATCTGCCAATGAAATACATCTCATAAGACTACACAAAGCTGTCTCATCACACCAGCAAACTACACTTAATAATCCATGTTATCCTTCAACTTCTCGATAAAAAGCTCCTTCTCCTTTGCCCTCAGCTCAAACTCCCTTCCAAGTATTTGCAGTTTCATCAAGTTCGGGATGTCTTTACTTTGAACCTGCTTAGTAAACTCGACCATCTTACCCGGCACATACTTTCTCGCCAGCATGTCCAGTTCATCAGCAAAAGCTTCTCTTTCATCGACAACAACAGTCAAACAAGCACACAATGCATTTATCTCTCTCGCCAGTCTCAAGTCTTCACTAATTTCCCTACGACAACGCAGTATGAACTGCGGCTCCTAATCCGTTGTATCAACACTTCTGTGTAGCTCATCACATATTGGTAGTGCTGCCATTGTTTGTGTTTTTTGTGCTTTGAATGCCAAACATATTCACTCACCACCCTTTAAATAGATAATACACCATCACTATTCATCTACACCCCTTCTCTATAATGCTTTTTAAATAGAAAAAAATCTAGCAAGAATATTTACTATTACTGTCAGACAGTTGTCCTTATCCCCCTTTACAGACTTTTCAAAAGTTATCACTGCATTTGCTATCCTTTGTATCACCAATCTAAACCAAATCTTCACATTTGCTAACAACATTCAAATTTCCAAAATTTAACACAACACAAACACAAGCTACACAAATAACAAAACCTTCATTAATCAAAATATTTTACAAAACATGACACTTCAACAGACTGCTTGATGCAACAACAATACAAACAAACAGAAAATACAAATACTTATTCAACACAACATCACACAACACAACGACAGGAATACAAATTCAAACCAAGTACAAAGAAACCATTGCACATTTATTCAACACTCACATAACACACTAAAGCTTCTCAATAAAACGCTCCTTTTGGTCAGCCCTCATCGAAGCATCAATCTCCATGTTGTGTAACTTCCGCAACTTCTTATCATCCTTCCACAAATTCTCATTTAAAAACTCAACTGTCTTGGCCATCGCATCAACACCCGGCACAACCTCTAATTCCTGAATAAAATCCACTTTGTTATCATACGTAGCCACCATCTCCTGAAGCAACTCATTCATTCGTCTCTGTGATAACCGGTAATATATTTTTTAGGGCTAAGTATTATAAAATATTATAGTTTTGTATGTTGGAGTCTTTCGATCTTGTCAGTTTTCCTGATGAAAGCTGAAAAGTTGACTTCTGTTGTCTATTTTGCGTATAAGCGGTTTTGGTTTAATCGAGAATTTGATGAAGTGCGGAGTTTGTAAATGAATCATTTATGATTCGTTTTCCTGTTTTAGAGTTGGTGAGTAGAGGTTTCAGTGCTTTTCGGGTAGTTTTCCCGTGTTTAGCGAATAATCGTCCTACCACGCGTACCGACAAGACAGTTTATTAAGGGTATAGATTGATGAGGATGGTAATGGGTAATGGTTTATATAATTTCCATATATATCATAATATTGAAATAACGTCGATTGAAATTGTAAATCGTGAGAGTGAGATTTGAAAGTTATTAGAAAAACAGTTGTTTTCGTGAATTTCAATAAAAGACTGTAACAATCGTAAAAAGGTGAAATTTTGGGTGAATATAATTTCCAAGCTATATTTTGTGATTTGAAGTGTTTTTAAATGAATGAGCAAGGTTCGGTTGAGTTTTGTCAAAAAATCATTGTTCGGATCTGGATCATCGAATAACGGCTCAAAATGGATTTTTGTAGCTATTTAAGGTGATAAGTGTCGTATGAATAATCCAGGTTTATGGAAAAATGATTTTGAACGCAATGAAAATGATAACTAAGTTTGGGTGACGTTTTAAATAAATGAAAATTTAGCTTTTAAGTGATCCCGACACAAAAAAAGAAGACCCGAGACCCTCCTAGGATCCATTTTCCGGTTAGAAAAGAAACATAGAGAACAAGATGGTTATTTTTAAGCTAGCATGCCCCCTGTTATACCCATATTCCACCACCGATCCCCTATGTTCACATACATACAGCATTTTGAAAATCAGAACACAAAACTCTCTCGTTTATTCTCTCTATATCCGGCCGAAACCATAAGGGAAAGAAAGACAAAAGTTTTAAAAGAATTTTGGCCAAGAACACGGGTTAAAATTTTATTATTGGGTTGAGAACTAATAGTGTCGGGGTTGAGAAAACAAGGTTTAGTCTGTTCACGCCGGGCCGATCGAACCAACGCATCAAACATGTAATTTTTATAAAACTTTGAATTTAAGTTGTACTTTCGTGATTATGGTTATGTCTAGACGCTAGTTATACAAGTTGATCGCCAAAAAGATCGAAACTTCAAATCAAAAATGAAAAAAGGGGTTTATTCGTCGACTTTAAAAGAAAAAGGAAGATAAGGGTTTTGTGTGTTAATGAAAAAGGGTGTGTTGTAGGTAATTTTTTGTTTTATAAAAATGCTTATAAGAGCTTATTTGGAAGTTTTGCTTATTCAATAAGCTAGGATATAGCTTATTTGGCTTATATTATTTAGTATGGTTGTCATTGTTGACTGAGCCCATCAAGGGTGCGTCCGGTTTGTTTTGAGCCCAACTAGTCGTTTGATGTCCATGGCCCAACAAGGGTCCTTTGGTGGTTGTCGGCCCACGTGGGTCCGTTTGGTGGCGGTTTGGTGTTAATTTGGGTGCGGCCCAAGTGACTTGCTTTTTTTCGCTTATTGCATTTGGCTTATATTATAGCTAAAGCTGAATGGAGTTTTGGCTTATTCGGTTTTTAGCTCTATTTTGAGTTCGGCTTATTTGAGCTTAGTAGATATATATAATATATATACGATAGTAGAAATATATAATATAGTCGGCTATTTTTGACAGGTTTATGGCTTATTGTTGGGTTTACCGTAAATATATATATAATAGTATAAGCTTATAGCCTATTGATTCGGCTTAATGGCTTAAGGCTCATTGGTTGGATTTGTATTTTGGATATTATAAAAATAAGTAGGAATAAAGTTTTTGCTATCGGCTAAGTAGTTTTGGACCATGATGGACCATATACCCAATCTCAAATAATATAAAGTTTGTGGACCTTTGTAAAATGAACTAAAAAAAGTGATTGTGGTTGGACTAAAGGAGACTTGTGTGGACTTTGGTCACTTGTGAAGAGGTTATTTAGGCCCACGGTTTAATAAAATCAAGTCCAATGGTTATTGATATTGTTGTTTGTCGGAAACACGCGATTTGTGAAAATTGAGTTTGGATAAAGGTTTATACCTTGAAAAGTCATAAAGACGGTGCAGGTCATGCCGAATTTTTTGAAAGGAAAAGATAACTTAGGGTTTTTTTGCTAAAAAAAGATAAAATTTAATGTTTTTAACAAATAAATAGTTATTTAACTTGAGAAAATTTAATACACTACCAAGATGAAATTTCCGTGAAAAGTTTCCTTAAATATTTACTATTTATAACCGTTGTGTCGATTTTAATTGAGGACACTGAAGGGAGAATCTAAGGATGATTACGTATGGTAAAAGCTTTTGACATATGTAATGACGAAACATATCCCCCGTTAGCTCGATAAACAATGAAAATAATAATAAAATATTATCTATTTTTATTTAAATTATCTTGTATTCATAGTACCATATAGGTAAACTATATATGTCGTATCGATACGAAAATGTGGATGATTTATCTTTGGGCTTTTTGAGCTTCGCTCAATTTCGCTTTTCGTTCAATTTTTTGCGGAGTATTTTGGTTGAATGTATCGTTCAGAAATTTGGGGTGTTGAGGTTTGTTGTATTGGTGTCACACTTTGCCCAAGTGTTTTTGAGTCGTTTTCGCGTAATTACCACACAACCATAATACGAGGTAAAGTTTTGATAACGAGATAAAGTCTTGGTAACAAGACGACGGTTTTTGTAATGAGTTAACGGTATGAGATAACAAGATTGGAATGATATGAATTTGGAATGGAATTTTGGGATGAAAATGAGGATTTGCGTGAGTTAAGGCGAACACTTGTACAATAAGATAATTTTGTATGAGTATTGATATAGTGAGTATATATATTAGGTCGTTGCCGGGTACATTGTGCGCTTGCGTAGAGATTTATTGTGTCCTGCTTTATTTGAGATTGTGCGGTTGCTTTGATTGCTGATTGAGGTGAGTTCTCGTAGCCTCACTTTTTACTGATTTGTGCGAAATGTGGTTTTGTTTTTGGGACAAGTTATGTGGTTTATGACACTCGATGTGAATATATGTGATGCACGATAGTTTGGATCGGATGAGTACGCCTACCCAGTGTTTGTGAGATTATTAGATCGAATTGGTACGCCTACCCAGTATTTGTGTGAGATAGTAGGAGCGGCAAGTGGTACTCCTCCCTCAGGTTTAGTGTGTGATCCAGCCCTAATTTTTGTGGCTCCAGCTTGGTAGTGCCATTCTTAGGTGCGTCAGTGACAAAATGGTCTTGATTAGCGGAGGTATGCTAAGTTTTTGCATACAATCAACTGTCATATAGCAATCCTGTCCACTATTGACATATATTGGCACAACTTTTGGGTTTAAGGTCAAACCTACGAGCTCACTAACATTATTGTTTCAGATTTCGCGTACATTTTCAGGTGTGGTCACAATCAACGGTAATGTGCTAGGCATTGAAGATCAAAGAGTAACCCAAGAGATGTTGCGCAACTTCCGCAACCTCTTATCATCCTTCCACAAATTCTCATTCAAAAACTCAGCTGTCTTGACCGCCGCATCAATACCCGGCACAGCTTCCAGCTCCCGAATAAAATCCACTTTGTCATCATACGCAGATACCATCTCCTGAAGCAACTCATTCATTCGTCTCGCAAAATCACGATCCTCTGCTGCAGAGCTTCGACAATACAGGACCATCATAGCCACCTAATCCCATCCACCAAATCACGCAATGCTCCACACTTTGGCAAGGACGCCATTACTCACTCCCTCAGCGGAATACGAGTACGTATATGTTACAGCTAACACTCCTTAAATAAATATAACAAAAGAGCCACACAAAATCCACTAACTCACCCCACACCAGCTGACACTGTCATGAAATGACAACAGCTAATTTTCCCTTTTACAGACCACTGTAATAAAAAAGCAAGACATGTCAAATCATCCACTTATAGCAAAAAAATATTCGCATAGCAGCACCAATCTACTTCTGCACAACATGTGCAAACTTAGCACAATTGCCAAACATTGCACTGATTTTTAAGAGCCACTAATGCTTTTCGCGTACTTACTCAAAATTACCACTATAGAAACATTGCACTGCTTTTCAACAGTCACTAATGCAAATTATAGCATCAATCTCCATTCCTTTTTTGATCGATGTGATGTTGGCCATTGCCTTTGCTCTAGAGTAGTGCGTATTCCTGAGAAATGAGTGGAAATCGCAGGTACGACGTGAATAGGAATGTTTCCTCTTGGTAATTATGTGTTTTTATTTTGACCAGTTATGCATGTTCGGTATCGAACCTGGTCGGTGATTATTGTTCGTATTCTTCCCGATATATTTAATATATATATATAAGGATATATATATGTATATATACGGTTACGGACGTCTAATTTCAAAATGCTGTAATGGTTTGTATATGTAAGCATAATGATGCTGATAATTTGGATAAAAATATTTTATACTTATAACCTTTTATCGTGTTATCACAGGATGTCTACCCTAGTGTTTGTTGACCCGGAGAGTTTCACCCAGGCTGATGAAGCTCAGAGCTCCCGAGTGCCCATGCCACTTCCTGAGGATCCCTATTGTTGGGATTCTAGATTTGATGAGACAAAATAAATAAAAGAATAAAACATAAGGACTAAATCTAGCAGATTAGAATTCTACAAGCTAGTGGAGAATTATGAAAGATTTGGTCAAATATATCAAATGATAAAGATCTCCTTAAGAAGAAAAAGATAACATAAGATATTTCTTAATGTTTAAAAGATTTACTTATTTATATCTTTATGTTAACTTCCTTTGTAAGTCATGATCTCTCTATATATAAAGAGACATGAGACACATTTTTTTATTAACCATAAAAGTTATGTGTGTACCAAAGAAAAATTAGACTATCTATAGTGTGAAAGTATCCTCAAGGTAATCAAGCTTTCCTTGATCCTTTACTGTTTAGAGATTGGGTAAACTGTATTATTCTGATCAAATAATATCGAGGCTTGGTGGAAAAGTTTAATGATAAAACCTTGTTCAATAACACTGATGTTCTTATTTATATTCCGTTGCATATTGTTATCATTGTTATTGTTAATCCTAGATATAAGATCTAAACAATTTGAGCTTAAACGATCTAAGGAGTTATTTCAGACTCCACAATTGGTATCAGAGCCTCGTGGCTTGTGATCTAGGATCTACAAGGTGTTTTGGTGTGGCATGGTACAAAGGAAATCTACTTAAGGGGAAGTTTTATTTCATTCAGGGAGATGATTACATCTCAACTTCAGGGGAAGCTTTGGCTTTATGATGAAGTTTGTACACGACTTTATTTGTTTTCTTATCATTAAATAGGGGAAGATTGTTGGGATTCTAGATTTGATGAGACAAAATAAATAAAAGAATGAAACATAAGGACTAAATATAGCAGAATGGAATTCTACAAGCCGGTGGAGAATTATGGAAGATTTGGTCAAAGACATCAAATGATGAAGATCTCCTTAAGAAGATAAAGAGAATAGAAGATATTTCTTAATTTTTAAAAGATTTACTTATTTATATCTTTATGTTAACTTCCTTTATAAGTCATGATCTCTCTATATAAAGAGATCATAGACACATAGTTTTATTATCCAAAAAAGTGTGTGTGTGTACACAAAGAAAAATGTAGACGTCTATAGTGGTGATGTAGCCTCAAGGTAATCAAGGTTTTCCTTGATCACTGTTACTGTTATAGATAGGTAACTGTATTATTCTGATCAAATAATATTGAGGCTTGGTGGAAACTTTTAATGATAAAAAACCCTGTTCAAAACATTGATGTTCCTTATTTAATTATTCCACTGCATATTGTTATCATGTTAGAGATGGTGAATACCTAGATATAGATCTAACATCCGGCTTAAACAATCTAAGGAGTTATTTCAGACTCTAAACCTATGAGGCCATTAGGCAGGCTTATTTGGATGGGACAGACACTGAGTCCGAGCCTTTTGAGGACCCTATTGATACTGAGACACTTGAGTCACCCCTCACTATATCACCACCTATACCACTATCTGAGAGTACCCTACCCGTTTTGGTTCTCATTCTCCGTGGGACTGCACGTATGGTTGTGCGCGTTCTACATGCGATGTTGTCGGACCTCTCTGCCAGTATGGTAGGGGTGGCAGCTATGTTTGAGTCTGCGCTCCGTAAGAGGTTTCGATCCTCTTACGATAGTTCACCATCTGTGTCGCCACCAGACCTTCCTTCGCGGAAGTGTTATCGTATAACAACCCAAGAATTTTCATCAAATGCAAAACCTATTATCACAATTATACAAGGAAATTTTTCGCTTATTACATTACATGCATTGTCAATTCTTTAGTATCATACCTAAAGTAGACATCTCACCACCTATCTATGACATCCTTTGACAATCCTAACTCCATATATGTCAAGCAATCATCCTAATATACAAGTCAACTATCAATAATATCATTTTTACAAGTACATTATTTCCTAAAAGGTACCATTCGCAACGATTATATCAAACAAGCTTTAACCGTATCATAGTCCTCTAAAACCCTAATTTCATAAAGAGTAAACCCTAAAAGGAATGTGACAAAAACTAAAGCTTATGTACAAGCAATATAACATCTCATTTGAAATATAAACTCCCTCTAAGTCAAGTACAAGTTTTCAAAGCACAATGTACAAGTCATTAAGCATGACATCTAAAATAGCCGTTTTACCTCAATTTTCATTCCAATTTCTTCACCGCCACTCATGTGCAAGCTAATACACTCAATATACAATGTGTAAACCCTAATTATTCTATTCATAAACTTTCATACACATTTTTACTCTTAAAACCCTAGACCCTAAAACCGAGCTAATTCCTAAACCATGACCCGTTTATTGACTTTTATCCGTTCTACACCTCAATCAATACTCAAATAAGTTGTAATAACTTATTATACAACCATGACAATCCTATTCCATCATTATTTCATAATCCTACTTCATTTATACAAGAATCGAATCCAAGAAACCCTAAATGAGCCCTAAATGATCACTTAACCCGTTTTCCTCTTTTAACCTATTCACCCCTCAAATAAACATCCATGACATGTAAACTCTATAATATAGTTTAAAAAAATCATTAAACATCGTAATCTATCATTTCTTTGACAATATACTGAATTATAAAACCTGAAACCCTATAAATCCAATACACGCCCTAATTCAAACCAAGGACATTTTCTTTCCATTTCGACCCATTATAACTCGAACCACCACTCAATTATCATTTCTAATCCTTAATACACTGACTAAGATCAATAATTTACCAAACTTAATCCTTTAAAAATGAATTATAAACAAGAAAAGACACGAAAACCCTAAACCATACCAAATGATACCCGCGACCTCATTTCTTCAATTTAAACCTGTTTTAACCCAAAACAATTGCTAATCTTTGCTAATAAACTTATTTACAGACCTTAAGATCATATTTTAACAATCCTTGATCAATGTGTTCGAATTATAAGCAAGAAAACTTATGAAAACCTTATCGAGCTCAAAAACAGACCCGCACCCATTCTTACCTTCTTTTGACCCATTTCCAAGTCCACCCATGTGAAATTACCACCAAGGATTCCTTCTAGATCTCTCTAAGCAGCTTACCCAACAGCTTGGACCTTCTCTTGGTCAATATTGAAGGCCACATGTGCTTCTTTTTCTTCTTTTCAGCCGCGGCAAACACCAAGGCCATCCAACACTTCACTCTACTTTCCTAGCCCCTACACTTAATTTTATAGCTTATACACATCACATATTAGCCCTCCTATGTGTCAAGAATAGGAGATAAGGTTTCCTTAACCTCATTATCCTCAAAATACTATAAATAGGGCCTTTAGGTGTTCATTCATACTCGCACCACGTCTCTTCTCTCTCAAACCCAATTGGCAGCAAACCTTTGATCCATAGATCCGAGATCATTAAGAAATGTTCAATAACAAAGCCCTGATAATTGAAGCCCGGAGTAATGATACAATACGAGTGGAAATACTACCCGGAAAACGACTAATTTTTCCACCATTGTTTGGATCTTTAACGCAAATCCCAGTGTTGAATGTTCTACTTCTGCTACTACACCTTTATAATGTTCATATGATCCTAAATATTCTCTTGTTAAAGTTTCATAACCTAATTCATGCTCATTTTCCATTTTGATCCAAAACCGTACACCCGAAACCCTAATTTTGTGTTTTTCTTAAAACATTTATAATGATTAAATATATGTATAATCTATCCTAGCATATTAACTAATGTTAAAATACCACTGTATTATTAAGGAAGGAATTGAAACTTAAAACCACACGTTTACATTTTTGAACCCTAATTTAGACCCTGTTACTGCTTAGCTAACAAATCGTTAAATTAAACTTGCGTTATGTTAAAACTTCATATTTTAGTTTATTATAACTTATAAATATATATTGAAATGTTAAAATAAGCTTGCATGGCAATTTGGACATGTTTTGTAATTATAATCCATGCAAGGGGTATATATCGTAACTTTCAGAAACTAATACAAAAGGGCTCAAGTGTAATTTTATCATAATTATAACTAAAGGGTCTATTATGTCACTTCAAAGTCCCAAGTTTAACTTGGTGATTCCTTTAAAACAAGACCAAAGTCGTAAAGATGCAAACTCCAAGGGCCTATGGCAATTTTTCAAACCCCAGGGTCTAAAATGTAACATTTTGAAAAAGTATAAAATCATATCCAAAACATTATCTGACATAACTTTAATTAACGCTTCTCGTGCTTAACATTTCCAAATATTGAATAAAACGTTTAAACCGATCGCCTGGAAGTTATATTGTACCACAATACTAGGGAGCTTCATATTAAGGAGTTTCATCTTGGTATTACATTCTGACTGAGTTGTTGGGTTTACAATTTAAAGTGCCCTAGCTTCTCAAATTTACTGAATGACTTTCTGAATTATGATGGCCTGAAACGTTGATGCAATAATTCCAAACCTTCAATCAAACTCATACTCTTAAACCAAAGTTACTAAAGTACAATCTTTCCTAAGACTTTACATATTCTACTCAGGTGTGTACATGCTGTTTTACTATCATTTTATTATATCAACATTCCACCAGTTAAGATTGTTGATAGGTCTCAGCTTTCATTTTAGAATAATTACTAACATCACCTATCAGGTGAATTCATAACCTCGCCTTGCTCATTTACATGTTTTATAAACCCCGAGGGGATACATGCTTATTAACAAACTCCTTTTACATACTCGTTTATCTTATGAACAATGTATTACTTCCAAAAGACTTTACATGCTTAAACCATAAATACAAGTATCTTTACAGTTAGATGCTAATCTGTCTACCATTATCACTATTGTCAAGTACTTACGCCAAAAGTCCCTACATATCATAGACCAGTAATCACTTTCCGGGGTGAACACCCAATATTGTGATAGATCTATTGGATTGACAAATCTGTTTGTGTTTGCCGGATAGGTAACCAAATACACTATATTTGTATTCATAGGTAGAGGCAATTACCTACACCGAGGCCATTATCTCTATATAATATATACACATCATTTTGGGAAAATATATAACACTAGTCATTTGAGTGCCATGATCCTTAGACACTAATACAATAACCAGACAAGACCAAACAAACAAATAAGGCAATAACGGGATAATACATTGTTACTATGATAATTGTATTCGTTGCAATTATTACTAATAACGGGTGTATAATAACAATATCATTTTACATAATAATTGTGTTTAAACAATTATTACACTATGACTTGTATTCAAACTGTTTATATTAAACCTATGAATTTCACTCAACCTTTGTGTTGACTTTTTAGCATGTTTATCTCAGGTAATTGAGCAAGTTGCGGCACAGAGTGGCATGGACTCAAAGATGGTTGAACTGTTATCATTCAAACTTGATGTTTTAGATTTTGGGACCTGCATTTTGTAAAAACTCTGATTATAATGAATGATAACTAAATTTTTCCAACAACGTCTCTTTTAAAGTTGTTTTCTATGATTATGATTGTTGTATCCATGAAGTAATACCCCAGATTATCTTCCGCTGCTATATTGTAAAAATAGGGGTGTTACAGATTGGTATCAGCGCCATGGTTATAGAGAACAAGGTCAAAACCTTAACTATAACCACATTTCATCTTTTCAGCCATCAAAGTCCTCCGTGCCACTACATTCCGGAACAAGTATGTAAATATACATATCTATTATACTATTACATAAATAACTTATGTTATTTACAACTAGGTTGTTAATAGAACGATGTCTTCTCCCAACCACTTTACTTCTAATATTGAGGATGCTTTTTCCTCTATAAATATTCTTAACTATACTTTGGTCTCATCAGATTCTTTCCCAGCTTCATCAGGAAGCAGTTCTTTTAACTCCTCGGAAAACTTTACAGATAAAAGAATCCCACCATATACTCATCTTCTACACATAATCCCTTGTTTGAAGACAGTAAAGCATTTTATGCTAAGGAATTACCTATTTTATCACCAGATCCTATTGCTTCACCAGCTATTTTGACTCTATCTCCAATATTACCATACCATCACTACTATTTAATCCTTGATATTCCTGAAGAACTATTACTACCTAGAACAAATATTCTCCATATTTTTCCTCACAACTTTATTTAATTCTCATCATCGGAATCAAACATGTATTTGGATCACCTGTCTTCCTAGTTTTAGACTTCTAACCCGCCTCAAGTATTTGAAAATAGGAAAAAGTTCAGTAAGATGTATCAAAACATCATGAGAAACACGTCGAAGATATCTTTACCACATGAGAGAATGGCAGAAGGACGTATAAATGGTAACGACTGAAGACTGAACCAAGGAAATCCGTATCAGATTGTCAAACATCCAAAAAAAGCGGTTAGTGCAAAAAAAAAAGGATAAGATTGCACGAACTTTGCTCACTACAGAATTTCCAATCTTGAATGAATCATTGATAAAATCCAAGCTCGTCACCAAACAAATCAGGAAGATCTTTAGGATGTCATCTACCAACTCAGAATCAATAAACTCTTAAACTAGTTATAACTTTATCCGAAGCTACGGGATGTGTGGTATAAATAAAACCTTGTCCATCTTTGACATGTGATAATAAATAGGCAAGTTATTTATAAAGGCAATCCCGTTTCATACCTTATTGTTTCCAACTTATCTCTCTTTCATCATCATTTCCACCATTTGCGTCATTATTTCCCGTCTTATCAATAAGCCTCTAAGTTGCTTAAAAATTTAAAAATAAGCATTTTCCTTTAAGCATTTTTCTCTTTTATTACTTTTCAAAACTTATGATATCATTCTTACTACGGATCTTCTTTGTGGAAAATCGCCCAAAAGGACGTCAACATCTGAAACACCAGTCATAACTTTGGATGCCATCCGGCAACTGATAATGATGGCATCTCCTCAGCTCATGCAACACAACTGCGCCATGGCACTTCCAAACAGACAATTCCAATAGGAACACTGAACCCAGAGAAATTCCTGTAGCAAAAAGAGGAAACTACAAAGAATTCATAAACTGTCAACCTTTCTACTTCAATGGCACAAAAGGACTGTTGATCTCATCCACTGGTTTAACGTACTGAGTCCAGTGGTTTTTCTCGAACAGTGTGCGAAAAGACAGAGTAACATTTGCTACTGTACTTTAACGATGAGCCTAGTCCTAGTAGAATGCACAGGCCCACCTATGAATAGAGCAAGCTAATCGAATTCACCTAGACCGAGTTAAAATTGCTTCTGACGAACAATATTTCCTCGAACTGAGATTAAGAAAAATGAAGATGAATTTTATGATCTAACTGTAAAATGAAAGTGATCACAAGACTTATATTAGAAGGATTCTAAGAATTAGACAATCTTATGTCCAAACATGGTGCTGAATCTGAGAAACTTATGGCAGCTTTCATCGGGACTACCGCCAAAAGCATTAAAGGAACTTACTGCCACCATCAACCTCAAAATTGGAGGAAGCCATCAACATATCCTAGAGGTTAATGGATCAGATAATAAAGCATGATTCTGTACAAAACACCAATGATCGCAAACGAAAACATGAAAATAAAGGAAACATCGTCAACAATAACTATCAGAATAAGTACAACGATAACAGCCGTAACAATGATTACCACCGACAGCAAATAAAGACAAGAAAACCTTCAAGAATTTATACTGCCACCAACGATATACTGGAAATCTTCCTTTGTGTGAAAGATGCACCCTACATCACATAGGTCCTTGTACTGTCAAATGCCAGACTTGCAACAGAGTAGGTCATCTGACCAAGAATTGCAGAAACAAAACCACTAGAAACAATCTCCCAACGTTCCATAACTTTTAAAGCCTGTTGAAGAAAGGACAAATATGTGAATCAGTGCGCACAAGCAAATAACAGCCACAGGAAAGCATACTTAGAGATGAGCTTGCGTTTGTTCACTTAGTATATTTACCCCTAGAAACAACTCTCAGAGGATATTCAACTCTCACAAATCTTCTCAATCTAAAAACACAATCATCAATCCTCGTCTGTCGTACTTTTATTTCTACTACAAGATACTTAGATAAGTATCAATCATTTTCATATTAAAGTTTGTATGTACAGTTATCCATGAATGAATAAAGTGATCATTCCCGTTAATCTTGTTATCTGGTGTATCAAAACTCGCATTCTATCATTGCAACTCTGATACTCTCCTCATACCTTGAAACATAAAATTAATCATACCTCGATTATATGGCGTCATACAATCAACATCCTCAATATTATCTAACATTTTCATACCACCATCATTTTCCACACATTACCATAATCGTTTGTTATGCTTAGGTAAGACGATTTATGATCATCTTAGTGAAAAAATTAAGGTCACATTCTTCATTTGAAATAAGGAAATATATAATCTCCGAATCAATAAAATTATAAATCTCCCCAGTTCCAAGATTTTTAGAACGCTTCTTTTTGTAAGTGACTAATTATAAATAAGTAGGCTTAAGTATATAACATATGTACAAACAAGTTTCTTTCAATCCGTTTGTACAAACAATTCCTTAATCATTATCATTATTACCTTTATTACCTTCATCATCTGTTCATTTCAAAATCTGTATCTCACGTGATTAGCAACTCTCTTACAAATTCATAATCATTCCTTGACATCACTCATTCCATGATCTCCGTATTCTAAAATTCTCTATTATATTCTGCAACCTAATAACAAGGAAACACACAAGGATCATCAATGTCAACTGAATCAATACCACTAGGTATGAAGATTTTTGACAAAACTTGTGATAGCATTCTTATTCATGTTGACTTTTAAAGGTTAATGAATAACGATTCTTTCCGATCAGGAAGCCCACAGCAGAAGCATGGTGGCCCATAACCACAGTTCCCGTAAATCAAAGTATTTCATCCCCCAGGTTCTATCAAATCTCGAAATTCTATTGCTTCATCAAAAAGGTGGGGTCTTGAAATATTAGACTGTGAAAGGGGTAATTTATAATTATGTCTCAACATAATTAATAAATCATCCGACACGTGGACTTTGTACCTTAATTCTAACATAAAGATCAAATTCATCCCATTTTAAAAAAAATTAAAATAAATTTTAAAAAATAAAACAACCTATTCCTAAACAATACCACTATAACTTTCAATTAAATCTCGGGACGAGATTTCTGTAAGGGGTGGAGACTATAACAACCCAAGAATTTTCATCAAATGCAAAACCTATTATCACAATTGTACGGGGAAATTTTTCGCTTTATTACATTATGGCTTGTTCAAATCTCAATATGTCATAACTAAAGTAGACGAGCTCACGCAACCTATCTATGACAATCCTATCACCATATATAAGCAATCACATAATATTATCAATCAATATCATAATTCATTTTTAAAAGTACATTATTCCTATAATGTACCATTCGCAATGTTATATCAAAAACAGCTTTAACGTTGATCATATGTCCTCTAAAACCCTAATTTCATGAAGAGTAAACATCTAAAGTGAATGTACAAGATACTAAAGCTTATGTACAAGCAATATAACATCTCATTTGAAATATAAACTCCCTCCAAGTCAAGTATAAGTTTTCAAAGCACAATGTACAAGTCATTAAGCATGACATCTAAAATAGCCGTTTTACCTCCATTTTCATTCCAATTTCTTCACCACCACTCCTGTGCAAGCTACTCACCCTCATATCCAATTGTTACAACCCTAATTATTCTATTCATAAACTTTCATACACATTTTTACTCTTAAAACCCTAATTCAAAACCCTAAACCCTAAAACCGAGCTAATTCCTAAACCATGACCCTTATCGATTTTTTATCCTTCTAAAACCTCAATCATACTCAATTAATTGTAATAAACTCCGTTATACAACCATGAAAATCCTATTCCATCATTATTTCATAATCCTACTTCATTTATACAAGAATCGAATCCAAGAAACCCTAAATGAGCCCTAAATGATCACTTAACCCGTTTTCTCATTTTTAACCCATTCAACCTCAAATAAACAACCAAGAGCTATTTTAAACTCATAATATGAGTTTACAAATTATTAACCATCAGTATCTATCATTTCTTTGACAATATACTTGAATTAGAAAACCTGGAAACCCTAAAAGTCCATTACATGCCCTAATTCAAACCCATGACCATTTCTTTCCATTTCGACCAATTATAACTCAAACCACCACTCAATTATCATTTATAATCCTTAATACACTGACTAAGATCAATAATTTACCAAACTTAATCCTTTAACCATGAATTATAAGCAAGAAAATACATGAAAACCCTAAACCATACCAAATGATACCCGCGACCTCATTTCTTCAATTTAAACCCGTTTTAACCCAAACCAATTCCTAATCTTTGTTAATAAACTTATTTACAGACCTTAAGATCATATTTTAACAATCCTTGATCAATGTGTTTGAATTATAAGCAAGAAAACTTATGAAAACCTTGTCGAGCTCAAAAATAGACCCGCACCCATTCTTACCTTCTTTTGACCCATTTCCAAGTCCTCCCATGTGAAATTACCACCAAGGATTCATTCTATATGTCTCTAAGAAGCTTACCCAGCAGCTTGGACCTTCTCTTGGTCAATATTGAAGGCCACATGTGCTTCTTTTTCTTCTTTTCAGCCGCGGCAAGCACCAAGGCCATCCAACACTTCACTCTACTTTCCTAGACCCCCACACTTGCTTTTATAGCTTATACACATCACATATTAGCCCTCCTATGTGTCAAGAATAGGAGATAAGGTTTCCTTAACCTCCTCATCCTCAAAATAGTATAAATAGGGCCTTTGGGTGTTCATTCATACTCGCACCACATCTCTTCTCTCTCAAACCCAATTGGCAGCAATCCTTTGCTCCCTTATGATCCTAGGATCATTAAAGAAGTTCAAGAAGCAAAGCCTTGAAGAATTGAAGCCCCGAAGTAAAGATACAAGGCGTACGAGTGGAAATACTACCCGAAATGACCCATTTCCACCGTTTTGATCATGAAGCTCAACCCAGTTTTTGAATTTCACTTTGCTGTCGACAAACACCTTTATAATAGTTTAAATTTTTTATACCTAAATATAACTCTTTTAAAGTTTCAGTAAGACCTAATTCATGCATCTCTTTTCCATTTTGATCCAAAACCGTACACCCAAAACCCTAATTACGCGTTTTTCTTAAAATTAAATGTTATAATGATTAAATATTGTTATAATCTATCCTAGCATGCTTAAATAATATTAAAATAACCACTGTATTGATAAATGAAGGAATTGAACGTAAAACCCACGCTTTACGTTATTGAAACCCTAATTTGACCCTATTTACATCCTAGCTTAACGAAACTTTAAATTAAACTTGTTATATATGTAAAAACTTCATAATATATTTCTTATAAATATAACTGTCTATTTAAATGTATAAAAATAAGCTTGTCATGGCAATTTTGACTTTTTATTGTAATTTCTACTATCCATCAATGGGTAGAAATAACGTAACTTTCAGAAAACTTATAAACTAAAAGGGCTAAAAAGTGTAATTTTATCAAAGTTATAACAATAGGTGTCTATTATGTCACTTTTCCAAAGTCCAAGGTTACTGGTAATATCTTAAAACTTAAAACCAAAGTCGAAAATGCAAACTCCAAGTCTCTACTTGCAATTTCCAATACCCCCAATCAAAATCCATAACATTTTTGAAAAAGGATAAAATCATACCAAAACATTATCTACCATAACTTTAAATTAACGCTTCTCGTCTTAACATTTCAATAATGAATTAAAACGCTTAAACGATCCATTTAGAAGATATATTGTACCACAATACTAGGGAGCTTCATATTAAGGAGTTTCATCTTGGTATTACGTTTTGACTGAGTTGTTGGGTTTACGATTTAAAGTGCCCTAGCTCCTCAAACTTTACTGAAGGACGTCTGAATTATGATGCCTTAACGGGATGCAATAATTCTATACGCTTCAATCAAACCATAACTCTTAAACCAAAGTTCAAAGTAATAATCTGCCATAAGACTTGACATTTTTTACTCAGGTTGTGTGACCGTGGCTGTTTTACTATCATTATTAGATCCACATTCCCCGGTAAGATTGGGATAAAGACTCAGCTTACATTTCAGATAATACTACAACACCTAACAGTAAAGTTCAAACCTTGCCTTTACTCATTTTACATGTTTTATAAACCCGCGAGGGAAAACATTCTTATTATAATACTCTTTTACATACTCTTTTATACTTAAAACAATGTGATAACTTTCCAAAGACTTATACATGATAAACCATGAATACAAGCTCTTAGACAAGTATATATGCTAATCTTGATATACACCATTATCACTAATGTCTAAGATAATTATGCCAAAAGTCCCTCATTATCATGGACCATAGTAATCTATTTTCGGGTGAACGCAAATATTGTGATAGATCTATCGGAATTGACGAATCCTGTTTGTGTTTACCGGATGAGGGAACCAAACAACTCTCTAATGAATTCATAGTATATGGCAATTAACTAACCGAGGGCCATTTATCTCTATAATATATCACATCATTTGGTCTAAGATATACACTAGTCAGTTTGTGTGCCATGAGCTTAACCAAAAAAAAAAAAACTATACTATACCAGAAAAACCAAACAGACCAAATAAGGAATACCAGATAAATACAATGTTACTAAAATAATTGATTCGTTGCAATTAGTACTAATAATGGGTGTATAATTAAAATATCATTTTACAAAATAATTGTGTTTAAACCATTATTACACTATGACTTGTATTCAAACTGTTATATAAATCTATGAATTTCACTCACTTTGTGTTGACAGTTTTAGCATGTTTATTCAGGTAATTGACAAGTTGCGGCGACGGAGTGGTCAGGACCTCAAGAGAATGGTGAATGGTATCATTCAAAACTTGATGATTTAGATTTTGGGACTTGCATTTTGTAAAAACTCTGATTATAATGAATGATAACTAAATTTTTCCAACAACGTCTCTTTTAAAGTTGTTTTCCATGATTATGATTGTTGTATCCATGAAGTAATACCCCAGATTATCTTCTGCTGCTATATTGTAAAAATGGGGGTGTTACATATCGAGGTACGTCCGAGTTAGTAGAGGATAGTAAGGAGGATGATGATGAGGTGGATGAGGAGATAGAGGAGAGTATGGACTCTGACAGTGTGAGTGAAGACATAAAGGATAAGGGTCCTACTATAGAGGATGAGGATCCTGCTGCGAGGGATGAGGGTCTTACTACGAGGGTCGAGGGCCCCAGTATGGATGATGAGGGCTATGGTTTAGATGATGAGAGTCGTTGTATAGACGAAAAGGGTCATAGTGTAGAGAGTGATGAACTTGGTTTAGAGGAGGAGGAGGAGGCTGTACTTGGGGGTCAGCAACAGGCAGCTCCGGTTGTGGGGACAGCTATGAATGCGCCTTTAGGACTTAGGTATGGAGCGTTAAGGCGCCATGAGCTAGCATTAGAGGAGGGTGATGTATATAGTATGTTTGAGGTCGGACAGGGTTCTGGATCGGCACCAGAGTTTGGGAGACCTGATAGGGTGTCAGCATTTAGACAACCTACACTTAGCACATGGACAGACCCTGAGGACGATATGATTTATATTGATATTCCTAATTACCCACCACCAGCACCACCTTTACAGACACCACCTTCACCCGAGTGGACATCTAGTTCACTTCATATTTCTCCATCACATTCTGATGTTCCATCACCCATTTCATCGCCTATGACACCTTTGACTGTACCATCTCCTGTAGCTACACCCACTGCAATTAAAACTGAGGGATTTCTGACTGAGTTGGGAGCTCAAGTCGAGATGCAAGGGGGATTGATTCACGATCATGTAGTATGATTGGAGGAGTTACTGCCTGCTCTATTTGAGAGGTACGATAGGAACATAGGAGAGTTATTTACTAGGTCAGGGGCGGTTAGGGAGGAGATTTTCTCCCATAGGTACTGGTTTAGGAGTCTAAAGTACGAGCAGGAGAGAGTCGCAGTGACATTTAAAGCGATATGGAGACCAGTATTAGCCCTTGAGGCATGGGCAAGTCAGACGGATGCCCAGAGAGCAGCTCTATAGCATGCCATCAATGATGTGCAAGGAGAGAACCGGGATTTACGATTACATCTTGCTGAGGAGAGACGTGCACGATTAGAGTTGGCTGAGGTTGTTGATGGTATGAGGAGAGGGCAGGAGTCCGAAGGAGGTGCGTAGGATATACGAGGTTTGGATTAGCAATCTTGTGTATATCACTAAACCGGGTAGTATTAGCTAGTGTCAGTTATGATTAGGAAAGTTTCTTTTTGTTTTGTAATAATGGTAATGACGGATCATTCTAGTTACTAGGTGATTCGTATTTAAACCGTTTCATATTAGTGAAGGAAATTTTGTTCGATCTTCATGGATAGCAACATTTTGTGTCTTTCCTGTTAGTTAAGAGGGCAGATTTGTCCGTATGTGAGTGCGTTACGATTGGATGTTAGTAATAGAAGGGATACCCACTTCCTTATTAGGATGTGGCGTGCGATGTAGTTAGTATGTTCTGTGAGCTCGAAATGTATTCGGGCTGACCGATTATACTGATTGATTAGAAGATATAATAGGAAGAAACAGACCGTGGTCGGTCGCAGAGAGTATTAGAATAAGTTATTGTGATCGAATGGAAACTTGAATCATAACTGTATGACTGGAGAGATTTTGAGAGGTAACTTGACCTACCTAAGCGAGGTGAGATTTAAGACACCTGTTGAGTAGGATTCATTTAGAAGGGTCTTAAGCGTGTGACGATGTGGTATAGATTTTAGATCAGCCTTCCTAGATGGGTAGAGCCAGGATTATTAACTAAGTAAGGTTTTCTTGAGGATTTTGAGTATGTAAGTAATGGAAAAGTAAAGTATGAGTCGTATTGTGTAGGACATATACCCCGTAGGGGTAGTCCCGTTGGTTGGATAACCAAAAATATTTAGAAATGCCAATTCTGATAGTTTTGTCATCACGTCAAGGGCAGGATCATATCCTCGCACCCAACTTAGATAGTGAGACCTAAAATGTAGGAATTGTGAAGCTAAGAGGTAGCATGAGAAGTTATCGTGAATTTGTGTTCGAATGCGAATTAACTATGAGAAAGTGTAGGACTAGACTATGGAAAGACTTAGTATAACACCCCGTGTTTTAGGTCATTGTATGATGGTATGTGCTTAATTACACATACCATTTTCCATTTAAAACAAACTTAAAAGAATAAAAACATACCAAAAATACATTGTATTTGTATGTTTGCATTTGTATTGTGCAGGAAACGGATATCTCACAAAAAGACGAAAAACCAAGCAAAAAGCGACAAAACCAGACACGGGATGGAAAAGTGTGTGAAGACGAAGCCCAATCAAAGTCAAGTCAACTCCGAGAAGAAAAAAAGCAAAGAAAAATATAACTTGAGGGGTCAAAAATGCCAAACCCCTAAGTTATATTATTATATAAACCACAGGGGCTGATTATGCCAATTTGGGAAACTTCATTTATAAAAGAAAGAAAGGGGAAAAAGGGAATGAAAAGAAGAAAGATGTGGAGGGGCTTTTCTTGTACAAAAACCAAACATACCCTTAATCATCTTCAACCTCCCTCTGTCACAACCCAACGTGTATAAACCCTTTCCCAATCTTCCCGCCAATACCAAAACCAGCCAGCACCCTGTTTTGCTCCCATACTTCTCCTGCAAAATCACTCAACATCCTACCAAAATCATTTCATCCACCCTACTATTTCCCCCCAGCTTTATAAAGTCCATGTTGGCAATCCCTCTCCATTCCCAAAGCATTTCGATGGCTGAGATTGTCTCCAAAGAAGCTCAAAAGAAATCAAAGGCTGGGATTTGCTCTAGATTCACCTCACACAACTAGCACACTTGGTTTTATCTCTCCAAAGAAGCACAAGCTGCAAGTCCAAGACTTCGGCTATATATAGAGCTTTTTGTAAGCCTTTGAGGCATCTAGTTTTTAGTTTTTAATTTAACTTAGCTTATTTTCAGTTATTTACAGTTTTTACTTTCAGCTTGTAACACTTTCAAGTTTTAATGCAAGTTTGAGTTTTTAAAGTC
The DNA here is from genome assembly GCA_026074375.1 of Tanacetum coccineum. Lineage (NCBI taxonomy): Eukaryota > Viridiplantae > Streptophyta > Magnoliopsida > Asterales > Asteraceae > Tanacetum > Tanacetum coccineum. Next base: position 51,646 of record BQNB010001680.1, read on the forward strand.
ACTTTATAATCCCAAGTGTTAAGTTTCTTAATTGAGTTGTTTTGTGTTCAAAAGCTCTCAATACAGCTTGTTTACAAACTGTTTTAACTAAGTGAACTTAAAAAGTTAAGTAGTTAAGAGAATATCACCTGCGGACATGACTGGCGTCCTAAGGCATATTGCGGAGCACCGCTTAAACATGCGGAATGGATGCTCTCCGGTCCGACAAAAGAAGAGGGGGCAAGCAGCCGATAGAAACCATGCAATACAAAAAGAAGTAGGAAAACTAGGTGAGCTTAATAGTGAGCCCTTTTGGGTTCCTCATGTTAGGCTAGAGGTTCATTGTAAGTCAGCTTATTTAATTCTTGCACGTTTCTTTAAAGTTACTGTAGCATTGTCTTTATTATTGTTATTTCTGTCTTATCTTGCCTTAAATAGTGTTAATATATGCTTAATTTTCTTGGTTAAGCTTTTGTACCAATTTAAAATTATACTGTTTCTTTATAATAGTCATTTTTAGCTAAATTGCCTTTTGCTTATTCGGACTTATCTAAGTGCTTAATGAATCTAAAAGTCAACAGGATTCTGTCAAAGTATTTTACATAGTTGAGGTTTTCAAAGTTCTCAAGTTTTAAAAAGGTTTTGGAAGTTAGATTGTATAATTTCAAGATTTAGAGCTCAAAAAGTTGTTCCTAGCACCAGGACAGTTTAAAGGTTTAAGTAGTTTGAGAGTTTAGTGATTCACAGCATTCTAGTGTTTAAATTTGGTTAATGTAGGTTTAGAAACATAGAGATAGTGAGTTCATGAGTTCTAAGTCTAGAAATTTAGCCTGCACTTAAGCTTTACCAAGTATATCAGCATAAGCAGTACTTACTCAGTTAGTACTGCTTGTTGCTCATCATTTTCTAGCTACTTTTTAGCATTTGTAATTAGGAGATAGCACTTAGTATTAAGCATTTTGGTAGTATTCCATTAGCTTTATATAAATCATCTCTTAATTTTCATTTTTCAGCTTTAGACTAGTTCTTATTTTCTTACAAAAGTGGCATTAGCAGCAGCTGATATTTTTTGCTTATTTCTTTTTGAATTCCTATTTTCTAGTTATCATTTTCAAATTCCTTTTATCTAGGTTTATTCTATACTTATAGAATAGCTTATTTGCAAAATTTCAGTTTCTAGAATTTAAATTTGAGCTAGTTAGCTTATTAGCAATTGCTTAATACTAGTAGTTAAACCTGAACCTTAGTTTTTAAGATCAAATTTCTTGTTAATCTTGTTTACTTGTAGCTTATTTCTTTTTAGATATCCCTAGTACACATAATAAGCTTCGTATAGTATCTTTTGGTTTTTACTTTCATTAAGTAATAAGCTAGATATAAGCCATAGTTTAGAATTTTTAAAGCAAATCCTTAGTTTCTGTGATACAGAATTAAAAGCTAATTTTCTAGCTTATTCAGTTTATAAAAGTTCAAAGTGCCTTTATTAAAGTTGTAGTGTATAAGCTCAGGTTTAACTTTGTAGTTTTAAGTTTTTGCTAATTTTCATTTTTTAGATAAGCCAAAAATAAGCCAAATCGTAGGGTCTGTTTAGTACTTTTTCAATAGTTAAGGGTTTCCTGTTATCACTATAGTGTAAATTCCTTTTAGTTACCCCGCCTACCCTTTACTTTCATTCTTTGCATTTTCTACCCTGTCTTTTAGAATAATAAAATAGTTTTAATATTTTCAATATTAGTTTTAATAAAATTAGGGTTTATACTTTAATTAGTAAAATTAGGGTTCAATTGATTGGTATAAATTGGGCATTTTTATTCCATTAAATTTCTGCACATTTTTAGTTGTTAAAAACCATTTTTCTTTATTTTTCCAGTTAAATTTGTATTTTCTAGAAATTAAAATAGGTTTTAGGTAATTTCTTTTTCTTAAAAAATTCATAGAAAATAGAAAAATAGTTGGAAAAATCTAATTCTTTTTGTAATAATTTTCTTTTTCATTCTAGTATTTTTGAAAAATAAAAATAGAATTTTAGTGTTAATTTTTAGAAAAAGTTTATTTTTAGTAATTCATTTTTCTTTGAAAATTCATAAAAAATTCAAAAATAGTTAAAAAATTCCAATTCTTTTTCCTAAAATTTTCTTTTTAAATTTGAGATTTTTAGGTATAAAGTTTGTTAAAAGTAGTGCCTTAGATTTTAAATTTCAGTTTTAGCTCACGTTTTTAATTTTCGTGTATTAAAATTTCGTGCTAGTTAATTGTTTTTAGTTTGTGCTATTAAATTTGTAGTGTAATTCAAAATTCAAAAATCTTGACTGTATCGATTCTCCAGCACAGCCTCGTTGGGGATAAACGACCCGGGAACATTCTATACTACTTCTCGGTTTTATTGACTTTGTCTCTAGACTATTCTTACTTTATATATTTTATATTTTATTATATATTATATATATTTTAAGGTGTAGTTTGGACGGATCAATTTTTGGCGCCGTTGCCGGGGAGGCTGTGAAAACGATTATCGTTACGTTTGACAATTTGTGTTTGAATCTGTGAATATTTTCTTTTATAAACATATAAAAAAATACAAAAAAACATTGTCCATAAAAAGAAATAAAATTCACAAATTGGTAAAAATACCAAAATATAATATTCTCAATTGAGGTATTATCATAATAAATTCCGGTGAACTTGTTGGTTCCCAACTCGAACAAAAGATTTAAAAACTTGCCTTTTGTGTCACTTGCGAGGTACGGCTCACCTTTGAAAGTTAAACAAACTATAAGAGGGGTATAAGGAGGGTTGTTCCAACGAACTACGACCCGAAAGGAGAAATAAGCTTCGCGCTATTCCTACTCCTCCGCTCACCTGTGCGTTTATCTTTTTGAGAGCTACCGTGAAGTAAGTAGATTATTTGGTTCGCTATTCCTACTCCTCCGCTCACCTGTGCGTTTATCTTTTTGAGAGTTACCGTGAAGTAAGTAGATTATTTGGTTTAAGTTGTCTCATCTCATTGTCCGGTAAAATCAATTGTGAATAAATCATTAAAAAAACCAAAAAAAAAAAAAAAATTAGTGTAAATTTTCTTTTTATATTTCTATTTTGTGCATGCGCACTCGTTCTCAAGCCCGTAGACGTCGACAACCACAAGTCCGACAAACTTCTGTTGAATCATCCAATCTTGAGAAACCTGATAATCCTCCCATAGTTACGATGGCTGATAATCGTACTATGGCGCAACTGCTCGAAGCACCCACCGAGGGGTACGAGGATGCGATAGTTATTCCGGAAATCACCGCGAATAACTTTGAGATCAAGCATGGTCTTCTGAATCTTGTCCAAAACAAGCAATTTTTTGGAAATGATAAAGAAGACCCACATGCTCACATCCGTTATTTTAACAAGATCACTTCTACAATGAAGATTCCGAACGTACCAAATACATCGGTTAAACTTATGCTTTTCCCGTTTTCTCTCGAAGGGGCAGCCCGGATATGGCTAGAAAAAGAACCCCCTCGGTCGATTGAAACATGGGATGATCTTGTTTCGAAATTTATTAACAAATTCTTCCCTCCCTCTAAAACGACAAATCTCAGAAATGAAATCACGAGATTTCAGCAAAAATTTGATGAGACGTTTTATGAGGCTTGGGATCGTTTCAATGATCTTTTAAGGGGATGCCCTCATCATGGGTTTTCAGAATTGCATCAACTCGATACATTCTATAATGCCCTAAACTCAATTGATCAAGATTCATTGAACTCAGCTGCCGGTGGTAACTTCTTAGACAAAATGCCTCGAGAATGTTTAAAAATCATCGAGAGCAAGTCTAAGGTACGTCAATCAAGAAACAAAGCTGTTGTAGCTAAAATGAGTACAAGCTCTTCCACCCAAGCAGTCTCATCTGATGTTGCTGAACTCAAAGACATGGTTCGGGCATTAATTCTCGATAGAAAGAACCAAACCCCAGCTTCCGCCCCCGTAAAAGCGGTTGAACAAAGTTGTGTAACTTGTGGGGGAGGTCATTCTTATCAAAACTGTCCAGCCACTAATAGCAACATTTACCATGACAATATCCAAGAGTATGTGTCCCAGGCCGCTGCGGCCAATTTCAACCAAGCTAATTCTGGTTATCGACCTCCGATGGTCTCAAATCAAATTCGACCTCCTGGTTTTCCTCCCGTTCAGAATCCTCATGCAAACAACCAAAACAATTTCAATCGAGGAAATAACTTCAATCAAAACAGAGGAAACAATTTCAACCAAGGTCAGATTTATCGACCTCCGGTAAATCAACCAGTAGCTCATCAAGGACCTGCTCCTCAGACACACGGTGTGTCAAAAACAGATTTTGAAAGATATGTCACAGCCAATGATGCAGTGTTGAGAAACATGCAAAACCAAGGTCAAAACCTGCAATCCCAAATGGCAAATTTAACTGACATGCTTTCAAAATTTGTTACTGCTAATACAGCTTCTACTTCCGGTTCTGGAACTCTTCCTGGTAACACTGTTACCAACCCAAAGGAAGATTTAAAAGGTATCACTACCCGAAGTGGTGTTACCATCCAAGGACCGAAAGCAGTTAATCATGACACCGAGGTGACAAAGGACACGATGCCTCCTGCTAATAACGGAAGCACCGAAGACGTCCAACCTCCTGTTGTTCAAATTCAGTCTGGTAATCCAAATCCTGAGCCAAATGTTTCTCCTGTTGATACTCCAATTCCTAAAGCATCGATTCCATTTCCATCAAGAAGAAATGATGAAAGGCGCAAGGAAAAAGCTAACGAACAAATTGAGAAATTCTATGAAATCTTCAAAGATATGAATTTCGAAATTAGCTTTTTGGATGCTTTGACTCTTATGCCTAAATTCGCCTCAACTTTAAAAGCCTTAATCGGAAACAAAGAGAAATTGAGTGAAATGGCAAAATTGAACGAAACTTGCTCGGCGGTCATCCTTAACAAGTTGCCTAAAAAACTTGGAGACCCCGGCAGATTCCTTATCCCATGTGAATTTTCTGGCATTAACACATGCAATGCCTTGGCCGATCTCGGTGCAAGCATCAATCTTATGCCGTATTCCGTGTGGAAGGATCTCTCTCTTTCCGAGCTTACCCCAACATGCATGACGCTAGAGCTAGCGGACCGTTCAATCACTACACCAATCGGTATCGCCAAAGACGTCCGTGTGTTGGTGGGAAAGTTCCAATTTCCAGCCGATTTTGTGGTTGTTGAATTTGAGCCAGACCCCCGAGTACCTCTAATTCTCGGGAGGTGTTTTCTGAAAACTAGTCGTGCATTAATCGATGTGTACGAGGGTGAAATTACCCTTCGTGTTGGCAAAGAGGCCATAACTTTCAACCTAGATCAAACTTCGAGGTACACGGCAAATTTCAATCATATGACGGCAAACCGGATTGACGTCATTGATATGGCTAGTGAAGAATACTCGCAAGAGGTCTTAGGTTTTTCTGATTCGGTAGCATACGGAAATCCTTCTCCGTGCTTTGATCCTATTGTTGCTAATTCATCTCCGACCTTAACTCCATTTGGAGAAAGTGACTTTCTACTGTTCGAGGAAGCAAATGCTTTTCTTGCTCTAGATGATGATACAACTTCACCGGAAGTTGATCCGACTTATTATGATCCCGACGGGGACATTCTCATCCTAGAAGCATTCTTGAACAATGAACCACCGACTCCTATTCCAAATCAAGGAGATTGTTCACCAGAAACCCAAGAAGAAATCAAACTTTGTGAAGCCAAAACTGTTAAATCTTCGATTGATGAACCGCCAGAGGTTGAACTCAAAGACTTACCTCCCCATCTTGAATACGCATTCTTGGAAGATGACAACAAGTTACCAGTCATCATTGCTAAAGAATTAAGTTTGGGGGAGAAAGCCGATCTGATCAAGGTTCTTAAGTCCCACAAGCGAGCCATCGCTTGGAAATTATCCGACATTCAGGGTATTAACCCGGAATTTTGTACCCACAAAATTCTAATGGAAGAGGACTATAAACCTGCAGTTCAGCATCAGAGAAGGGTTAATCCAAAAATCCACGATGTCATCAAGAATGAAGTTGAAAAACTTCTTGACGCAGGATTGATTTACCCAATCTCCGATAGTCCATGGGTCAGCCCGATACATTGTGTGCCCAAAAAGGGTGGATTTACCGTTGTTCAAAATGAAGAAAATGAGTTGATCCCAACTCGATTGGTTACCGGGTGGCGGGTATGCATTGACTACCGCAAGTTAAATGAAGCCACCCGTAAAGACCACTTTCCACTCCCGTTTATGGATCAAATGCTCGAGAGATTAGCGGGAAACGAGTACTATTGTTTCCTTGATGGATTCTCCGGGTATTTCCAAATTCCCATTGACCCTCGTGATCAAGAAAAGACCACATTTACTTGTCCCTACGGAACGTTTGCCTACCGTCGCATGCCTTTCGGCTTATGCAATGCACCGGGCACGTTCCAAAGGTGTATGTTGGCCATCTTTCACGACATGGTTGAAAAGACAATGGAAGTCTTCATGGATGACTTCTCGGTCTTTGGGAATTCCTTTGAAAATTGCCTCTCCCGTCTTGAGAAAATGTTGCAAAGATGTGAAGACACCAATTTGTGTCTTAACTGGGAGAAGAGCCATTTTATGGTCAAAGAGGGCATTGTCCTCGGCCATAAAATTTCTAAAAATGGGATTGAGGTTGACAAAGCCAAAATAGATGTCATTGCCAAATTACCTCATCCCACCACTGTCAAAGGAGTTAGGAGTTTTCTTGGTCATGCCGGTTTTTACCGGAGATTCATAAAGGATTTTTCCAAAATATCCCGACCAATGACTCATCTTCTCGAGAAGAATACTCCATTCATCTTCTCTAATGAATGCATCCAAGCTTTCCAAACGTTAAAGAATAAACTTACGGAAGCTCCGATCTTGATTGCCCCAAACTGGGATCTACCATTCGAACTTATGTGCGATGCAAGTGATTACGCCATAGGGGCAGTTTTGGGGCAACGTCATGAAAAACACTTTCGGCCTATCCATTATGCTAGCAAGACGATGACCGAGGCTGAATCTAATTACACCACGACGGAAAAGGAAATGTTAGCCGTGGTGTATGCATTCGAAAAATTCCGGTCTTATCTTATCATGAACAAAAGCATAGTGCATACGGACCATTCCGCTCTCAAGTATCTCTTTGCCAAAAAGGATGCTAAAGCGAGATTGCTCCGATGGGTTCTCCTCCTCCAAGAATTTGACTTTAAAGTTCTTGACACAAAAGGAGCCGAGAACCTCGCAGCCGATCATCTGTCCCGATTAGAAAACCCGTATGAAAACGTTCTCGACCCTAAAGAGATTAATGAAACATTTCCTCTCGAGACGTTAAGTATGGTGACTTTTCGTGGTGATTCTAGTACCCCGTGGTTTGCCGACTTTGCAAATTACCACGCGGGTAACTTCGTTGTGAAGGGCATGTCAACCCAACAGAAAAATAAGTTCTTCAAGGACGTGAAACATTATTTTTGGGATGACCCCTTCTTGTTTAAAATTTGTGCGGATCAAGTGATCAGGCGATGTGTGCACGGCAAGGAAGCTCTCGACATTCTCGAGGCTTGCCACAATGGACCCACCGGGGGACATCATGGTGCAAACCTAACCGCCAAAAAGATCTTTGATTCCGGCTTCTTTTGGCCCACCATTTACAAGGATGCCCACGAGTTTGTCAAAAACTGTGACTCGTGCCAACGACAAGGAAAAACTTCGCAACGGGATGAGATGCCTCAAAACTCCATCCAAGTTTGTGAAATCTTTGACGTTTGGGGCATTGACTTTATGGGCCCGTTCCCGTCTTCACGAGGGAACAAATATATTCTCGTGGCCGTTGACTACTTGTCAAAATGGGTTGAAGCGAAAGCGCTCCCCACCAATGATGCCAGAGTCGTTTGCAAATTCCTAAAATCTCTCTTCGCCAGATTTGGTGCCCCTCGAGCTATCATAAGTGATCGCGGAACTCATTTCTGCAATGACCAATTTGCAAAGGTCATGCAGAAATATGGAGTCACTCACCGTCTCTCCACCGCGTATCATCCACAAACAAGTGGGCAAGTCGAGGTGTCAAATCGTGGTTTGAAACGTATCCTTGAAAGGACCATAGGTGAAAACCGTGCTTCCTGGTCGGACAAACTAGATGATGCACTATGGGCCTTCCGCACAGCTTACAAAACGCCCATCGGGTGTACTCCTTACAAGCTTGTGTATGGAAAGGCATGCCATCTTCCGATCGAGCTTGAGCACAAAGCCTATTGGGCCTTGAAACAAGCAAACTTTGATCTTTCTACTGCGGGTGATCACCGGAAAGTTCAACTCAATGAACTTAACGAACTTCGTGATCATGCCTATGAGAACTCATTGATCTATAAGGAAAAAACAAAGAGAATCCATGACTCCAAGATCAAAAATCGCGTTTTCAACGTCGGTGATCGAGTCCTCCTCTTTAATTCAAGATTGAAGATTTTCTCGGGCAAACTAAAATCCCGTTGGAGTGGACCATTCACCATCACTCAAGTCTTTCCTTACGGCACTGTTGAGCTATCTCAAGCCAACGGGCCGAATTTCAAAGTGAATGGTCATCGTGTTAAGCACTACTTTGGAGGGGACGTACCACAATTGGTAGTCCCGGATCTCCAAACATTCCCTAATGTCCAATAAATTCAGGTGACGGGTCAAGCATAGCGACCTTAAACAAGCGCTTCGTGGGAGGCAACCCATGCTTATCCGTAGTTGTAATTGTATGAATAAGTGTTGTTTGTTGTGTGAGATAGCTTGTCTTTTCTATCACCCGTGTTTCGTGTTGTTGTTGTTTATTGTCCAGGATTGCCCGGATTGTGAAGGCTCTCGTATTCTCGGTTTTGTCTATTCGATCACTCGAGCTTCAAATCCTCAGCTTCATTTTGGGAATCCCGATATCCTAATCTAATCGACTAACGTTTTATCATTTGGCATACTTCATAAACGGCCTTAGGATAACGTAGTACCCTTCAAAACATCGAGGACGATGTTTAGTACTAGTTTGGGGGGGGTATCTTCGATTTGATTGTTGCCTGCAGCATTGTTACCACGTAATCCCGTATTTTCACCAAAATTTTTGCAAAAATACCAAAAAAAAAAAAAAATTTAAAAAATTTTCAAAAATAAAATAAGTGTTTTGTCACAGTTTTGACTTTTCTTTTGGGTAGAATGAGAATAATTTTTGACTCGATCGGGCGTATTGAGCCCTAGCTAGTTCCTTCAGGCCGAGCTTTCACGAATTCTATTGCTTTGAATTTTAAAAAGGTGAAGAACAAGAAATGATAGAGTTAAATATAAGTTTATGTGTTAAGCAAGATTCGTCTCAAAACTTATATGAATAACTTGTGTTCTTTTTCTCCCATAAGCTTCTAATCCACCTAATCATACGTGCTTGTTCAACTAAGTCAATCGATGTTTTCAGAAAAAGCTTCAAATTTGTAACTTGATTCTTTAAAAGCAAGGTTTTGAAAGATAAAATGCCAAAGAAGCATGAATGAAGTATGAATGCAAAAATGCACGAATATTGTAATTATGCCAATGAAGCATACATTTGATCATATGGAGCTAGTAAAAGATGTGTCGTGATATCCCACTCCGCTAACCACGAGGTGGGGGTTCAAACTAAGACGTCTTTACTTCTAGGGATTTGGTGTGTTGTGATATCTCACTTGGAAGAAAGGTCTAGGTGAGGGTTCAAACTAAGACACCGATCCTTAGCCATATTAGGAAGAAGGTGTTGATGTGATTTCCCACTACGCTAGCAACGGGGTGGGTTTTCAAACTAAGAACACCGGTCATTGGTTGTGATATCCTACTAGGGAGCGAGGCCTAGGTAGGTGTTCAAACTAAGCAACACATTCCTAGCTTTAAGAACTTATGAAAATGATAAATATGTTGCAAAAAGTTCTATGGTTTAAAATCAAGTTACAAGTACCTAATAAGTTGTTGCTTTGAGTCGTGATTCATCTTGAATTATGACTATGAAAATAAGTTGATCTATGGTTGAAACGAGCACACACATTCAAATCATATATCCATGTTGGGAGTAAAAAGTTCACAAGTCATAAGTATGAGGGCTTAACATCTAAACTTATATCGACAATGATCTTGTTTAATTGCTTAGCTTGGAGCTTGTGAAAAAAATCGGGGACGATGAAATTATCCGTCAGGACGTCCGTATTTTTCTACGAACGGTTTCTCATTCTATGATCCATTGTTGATAATAAATGAAGTCACAGAACATGTAAGAAAAAATGAAATATCCAAAAAAATAAAAAATTAAAAAAAATAAAAATTAGGAGTAGTTGATGTAAATATAAAAATGGTGGAACCAGGGATTGTCGAGGGCTATTGATTCTTTTATCCCTTGATAACGCTTGGCTACTTTTCAAGTTATTAGTCGAGAGGGATTTGAGATTTTTGGTTTCTCGAGTGCATTACTTCATGCATTGCGGGACACGCACATATTAGTTTGGTCTGGGATTTTGGTATGTGCTTAATTACACATAACTTTACTTTAAAAACGAGCTAAAAAACAACAAAACGGGACTCAAAAATGCCAAATATATGCTTGTTTTGCTAACTTGTGTTGTGAGGAACGGATATCTCACAAAGACGAAAACCAAGCAAAAAAGCGACAAAACGGACAGGGATGGAAAAAGTGGTGTGAAGACGAAGCTCCAATCAAGTCAAGTCAACTCGAGATGAAAAAGCAAAGAAAAATATAACTTGAGGGGTCAAAATGCCAAAACCCTAAGTTGATATTTAATTTAGGAACAAAGACAAAGGGCAGATTATGCCAATTGGGAAATTTCTTTCATAAAAGAAGAAAGAGGAAAAAGAGAATGACAAAGAAGAAGATGTGGACGGGGCCCTTTTCTTGCTACACAAACCAAACATACCCTTAATTATCTTCAACCTTCCTCTGTCACAACCCAACTTGTATAATCATTTTTCCAATCTTCCCGCCAATACCAAAACCAGCCCGCACCCTGTTTTGCTCCTAAACTTCTACCCTGCAGCACTCCATCAACCACTCCCAACTCACCTCCACATGGCCAAAATGCCCAAGTTGCAATCCCAAACCCCTTTACACCCCTCTCCACCAATAATCCTCCACTCACCACCACTCAACTCCCTCCTCCCAACAGGTACATCGCAGGCCTACGATGTCCTCCACTAGGTGGTGTGATGAGACTCTAGAGCCTCCTCCCCCCCCCCCGTAGGCGCGGTAGATTTCAAGGAAATTATAGGGCCAGGATAACTATCGTTGTGAGTTTATACTCATAAGCTAGCACAAGGAGTTTTATACTCAGCAAACAAACACAGTCAAGCTCAACAAAGAAAAGTCAATGAAAGTCAAACAGAAGACTTCAGCTTGTTTTACCTTTTTCTTTGTATAAATAGGGCTAGTGAGCCATGTAAAAAGGGGGAGAAGAGAGAGTAATTTTTAGTTTTTAAGAGTGTAATTTATATAGTGTAATTTTTAGTTTTTAATATATAAAAAAACTTCTTTCTTTCTGCAATTTGTAAAAATTCCAAGTGTAATGAAATTTTAGTTTGTTTGCATTCGTGTTCCAAGTTTACACTTACCTTTAGTTTGTTTTAAAGCTACTCATAAGCTCTGAAGAGTATCCTAAGCGCTTTTTTTGAGCTAAATAAGTTGTTAAACTAAAGTTTAAATTCTGCAAACCAGTTAATAACATGAATTCCTTTGGCATTTGAATTATGGAAAGCCATTTGGAAGTTGGTGTAATGGAATACCAAATGGATTCATACCCTAGCTGATAGTTGCCCTTTTGGGTTCCTCTTGTTTAGTAGAGTTCATTGTAGTATCTTATTTAATTCTTGCACTTTTTCTTTAAGGTTACTGTTGCATTGCTTATTACTTGTTTATTTCTGTCTTATCTTGCTTTAATAGTGTTAATTATGCTAATTTTCCTTGGTATTAAGCTTTTGTATCATTTTATTTATATTGTTCTTTTAATATGTCATTTTAGCTAAAAATTGCTTTTGCTTTTTCAGCTTATTAAGGTGTTTAAATTTCGTTGAAATAATGGTTCTTTAGTGCTTAATTGTTCATTAATCATTTGTTCTTTAAAAGCTTTGGCCCAAATCTCTTAAAATTAGTTTTAAATGATTTCATAATCTTAAAGGGGTGTTTTGGGTCAGGGTGAAAAATGGGTCATTTTGGCTCTGAAGTGGGTTGTGGTCATTTTGAATAAATTTTATTTTAGCTATATTTAGGTCTTATAAGCTGTTTATCAGTTTTTATTTGTTGAATTTCAATTTCATGTTTATATTAGCGTATTTTTTAAACCTGTTGAATTTTGCTTATAGTAGAAGTGCTTATTTTTTTGTTTTTAGCTTACAAGTAGATATTAAGCTTTGTTTGCATATTAATTTTAAGTGTTTATATGCATTGGGTAAGTGTTGTTGTAATGTGCAAATGTGTTTTAAAGTTTAAGTTAGAATCTGCATGAGAGTTAAAAAAGGGATAATTAGCTTTTTCATAAGCTCATTCTGGCTTATTTAGTGTTTCAAAATATCTTTTGAGTCTTAATTATTGTTCATTGAGCTTAAATCTCAATCTGTTTTTTGCTTATATCATCATAATAATCCAATTGCTTGCTCATTTTTAAGCTCAAAAGTGCTTTTTTTTAGTAAATCAAAAATAGTGTTTAGTCATTTGTGCTTTATTGTGCTTATACCACACGGTCTTATTTAAAAATGTGAATAGGTGGGCTTAGTAAGGACTATTAGTGCAGCTTATTCCATAATCACACTTTTTCAGTTTGGCTTATTTAGGATTTTAGCTTTTTTTACTTTTTGGCTTTTAGAAAAAGTAGAGTTTATTTATTTTGATGCAAATTGAGTTTGCGTAAGTTGTTTTTGGTTGAAAAGGCTTTTTGGAATTCGATTTTAGCAAACATATAGCTTCCAAAACATCTTCCTTTTTCATTTTGGTTTAATTTGAGCTTTTTACTGCTTATTTTACTAAAAGTAAGTCCAAACCTTATACTTTCTGCATTCAAGCACGACTTATTGCTTTTGGGGCTTATTGAGTGCTTATTTTTATAAAGTGCCTTTATTAAAGTTGCTTAAAAACATGTCCCGGACAACTTTCGTGTTTTGAGTTTTGGCTAAAAACGATTTTTTAAAATCAGCAGTTTTGGAGCCTCGTTTCTGCTGGTAGTGTTGTCGTTCCTGAGGTAGGTACCGTTCCTGCTGGTGTGCATATTTTTTTTTTTTTTTTTTTTTTTGCATGCCCGTTTTAGGTTTTGTTCCATTAGATTGTAATTTAGGGATTCCTTATACCTAATTTTGCTTCCCGTAGTTGTTAGGACTTATAATCAATCAAAATCATTCTCACTCAATCTAAATCAAACCAAGATCAACTTTCAATTGCAGCCTCGTTGGGACATACGACCCGGGAATCATATTTTTTTCCAGAATTTTTTAATCATTGATTCTCTTATACGAGTTTTTTTATTTCAGGTAGGGTCTTGACAAATTTTTACCTTGGTCAGGGTTGAAGCGTTTGGGATTTGCTAGTAACACCGTTCTGCTGGTAGTGCTTTTTTTTTTTTTTTTTTTTTTTTTTTTTTTTTGCATGCCTGTTTTAGGTTTTGTTCAATAGATTGTAATTTTAGGGGATTCCTTATACCTTATTTTGCTTCCCGTAGTTGCTAGACTTATAATCAATAAAATCTTCTTCACTCAATCTCAATCAAACCAACGATCAACTTTCAAGTGCAGCCTCGTTGGGACATACGGACCGGGAATCTACTTCCGGAATCTTTTTATCATGATTCCTCTTATACGAGTATATTTTATTTCTAGGTAGGTCTTGACTTTTTACCTTGGTCAAGGGAGAAGAGTTTGGATTTGCCTAGTATTTTATATATACTGTATTGCGTGAATCAATTTTTGGCGCCGCTGCCGGGGAGGCTAGTGCTACGATTGTTATCCTACGTTTGATTTAAGTTTGTCTTATTGTGAATATATAATCTTTAATAACACAAAATATTTTTTCTTTTCTTTATACTAGTACATATCATATAATCTAAATAATATCAAATCAAAATTATAAAAAAATTTCCTATAAACAAGAATTAAAATACCATAATTTTGGTAAAAATACAAAAAAATATAATATCTCAATGAGGTATTATTCATAATTTCCGGTGAATTAGGAGTCTCCACTCGAACAAAGATTAAGGACTTTACCATTGTATCACTTTCGAGGTACGGCTCAACTCGATTCGATTAACAAACTTGCGGTGGTATAAGGAGGTTGTTCCAGGAACTACGACCGAAAGGAAGTATAAGCTTCGCGCTATCACTCTCCTCCGCTCGCTTGTGCGTTTTTCGAATTGGGAGCTACCGTGAAGTAGGATCGATTATTTGGTTTAAGTCGTCTCTCTCAATTGTCCGTTAAAATAAATTGTGAATAAATTTTTGAAAGACCAAAAAAAAAAAAAAAAAAAATTTAGTGTAATTTTCTTTTTGAATTTCTATTTTGTGCATGCGCACTCGATCTCAGTCTCGTAATCCAAATTTGCCTCAACAAGAAGCTTCACCAGTTATTGTTGAACCTCTTCGTATCGAATACCCAGTTCAAGATCAGCCACAAGAAATTCAAGCCGATAATCGAACTATGGCTCAATTGCTCGAGGCACCCACCGAGGGTTACGAGGATGCAATCGTTGTTCCGGAAATAACCGCGAATAACTTCGAGATCAAGCATGGTCTACTAAATCTTGTTCAAAACAAACAATTCTTTGGACACGATAAGGAAGACCCACATGCTCATATCCGTTATTTCAACAAGATCACTTCTACGATGAAGTTTCCCAACGTCCCGAGTACGTCGGTTAAGCTATTGCTTTTCCCATTTTCCCTCGAGGGAGCAGCCCGGATTTGGCTCGAAAAAGAACCCCCTCGATCGATTGTTACATGGGACGATCTTGTTTCAAAATTCATCAACAAATTTTTTCCTCCTTCTAAAACAACCAATCTTCGAAATGAAATCACGAGATTTCAACAAAAATTCGACGAAACGTTTTATGAAGCTTGGGATCGGTTCAATGATCTTCTTAGGGCATGCCCACATCACGGGTTTTCAGAATTGCATCAACTCGATACATTCTACAATGCCTTAAACACTAATGATCAAGACTCATTGAACTCCGCTGCGGGTGGTAATTTTTTGGATAAGATGCCTAGAGAATGCCTTAAAATTATCGAAAGCAAATCCAAAGTTCGTCAATCACGAAGCAAGGCAGTCATTGCCAAAGTAGGTACGAGCTCTTCCACCCCTTGCAGTTTCTACGATGGTTGCCGAATTAAAAGATTTGGTTAGGGCATTGCTCCTAGACAAGAAAAATCAAGCTCCCGCTCCTGTTCCCGCTCCCGTTAAAGCAATCGAGGCAAGTTGTGTAACTTGCGGAGGTGCTCATTCTTATCAACAATGTCCGGCCAATGGTGAACATGTTCCGATAATATTCCATGCATATGTGTCACAAGCCCGCAGAGGTAATTTTAATCAAGGAAATACCGGTATCCGACCTCCGATGTTGTCTAATCAAATTCGACCTCCCGGTTTTTCTCCCGTGCAAAATCATCAAAACAATCAAAACCGTTTCAATCAAGGAAATAACTTCAATCAAAACCGAGGGGGAAATTACAACCAAAACAGGGGTATAACTTTTTATCAAGGAACCAATTTATCAACACCAAGTTATTCAACCCGTTTATCAAATGAACCAACTCATCTAGCTCGGTTCCACAAGCTCCTAGGGGGTGTCTAGCTCGATTTCGATAGCTACGTCAAAGCCAACGATGCAATCATGAAAAATACTCAAATCAATTAACAACTTGGCTCAGTCAGGGCAAAACGCACAAATCAAATGATGGGGAATGACAAAATCAATTGGCAATATTGCCATTTGCTTTCCAAGATGGTAGTTCAAACCGCTTCCACTTCAGGGTCGGGATCTCTCCGGTAACACGTTACCAACCTAAGAAGATTTGAAGGTATCACCACCGAAGCGGTGTTACTTACTCAAGGACCAACGATTCCTATGCCTACACTTATACTTCAAATGAATCGTGATACCGAGGTCACAAAGGATACGATGTCTCCGTCTAACATGCGGAAGCACCAAAGACGTCACACCGGTGTGCAAGTCAATCTCAAAATCAAAATCTCAAGCCGATGTTGAATCCGTTAGTGCTCCAAAAGATGTCACTCCATTTCCTTCGAGAAGAAACGATGAAACCATCGTGAAAAAGCTAACGAACATATTGAGAAAATTCTATTGAAATTTCAAAGATATGAATTTCGAAATTTGCTTTTTGGATGCTTTGACTCTTATGCCTAATTGCTTCAACTTAAAAGGCCTGATCGGACAACAAGTGAAATTGAGTGAATGGCCCAAATTGAACGAAAACTTGCTCGGCGGTTATCCTTTAACAAGTTGCCTAGAAAAATAAAAAAACTTGGAGTCCCGGAAAGATTCCTTATCCCATTTGATTTTCTGGCATTAACACATGCAATGCCTTGGCCGATCTCGGTTTCCCCCCAAGCATCAATCTTATTGCCGTATTCCGTGTGAAGGATCTCTCTCTTCGAAGCTTACCCCAAACTTGCATGACGCTAGAGCTCAGCGGGACGTTCAATCACTACACCAATCGTATCGCCATAGACGTCCGTGTTGTTGGTGGAAAGTTTCCAATTCCAGCCGGAGTTTGTGGTGTTGAATTTGACGCCAGACCCTCGAGTACCGCTAATTCTGGGAGGTGTTTTTCTGAAAACTAGTCATGCATTAATTCATTCACATGTGTACGAGGGTGAAATTACCCTTCGTGTTGGCAAAGAGGCCATAACTTTCAACCTAGATCAAACTTCGAGGTACACGGCAAATTTCAATCATATGACGGCAAACCGGATTGACGTCATTGATATGGCTAGTGAAGAATACTCGCAAGAGAGTATTAGGTTTTTTCTGATTCGGTAGATACGGAATCTTCTCCGTGTTTGAATTCCTATTGTTGCTAATTTCATCTCCGACCTTAACTCATTTGGAGAAGTGGCCTTTCTATTTCGAGGAAGCAAATGCTTTTCTTGCTCTAGATGATGTTACTAACTTCACCGAAGTTGATCCGACTTATTATGATCCCGACGGGGAACATTCTCATCCTACGAAGCATTCTTGAACACATGAACCACCGATCCTATTCCAAATAAAAGGCGATTGTTCACCAGGGAAACCCAAGAGAAATCAAATTTGTGAAGCCATAACTGTTAAATCTTTGATTGAATGAACCGACAGAGGTTGATCAAGAACAAAAACCTACCTCCCATCTTGAATACGCATTTTGAAAGATGACAACAATTTACAGTCAATCATTCGCTAAAGAATTAAGTTTGTGGGAGAAAAGCCGTTTGATCAAGTTATTAAGTCCCACAAGCGAGCCATCGCTTGGGAACTTTATCCGAAATTCAGGGTATCTAACCCGGAATTTTGTACCCACAAAATTCTAATGGAAGAGGACTATAAACCTGCAGTTCAGCATCAGAGAAGGGTAAATCCAAAAATCCATGATGTCATCAAGAATGAAGTTGAAAAACTTCTTGACGCAGGATTGATTTACCCAATCTCCGATAGTCCATGGGTCAGCCCGATACATTGTGTGCCCAAAAAGGGTGGATTTACCGTTGTTCAAAATGAAGAAAATGAGTTGATCCCAACTCGATTGGTTACCGGGTGGCGGGTATGCATTGACTACCGCAAGTTAAATGAAGCCACCCGTAAAGACCACTTTCCACTCCCGTTTATGGATCAAATGCTCGAGAGATTAGCGGGAAACGAGTACTATTGTTTCCTTGATGGATTCTCCGGGTATTTCCAAATTCCCATTGACCCTCGTGATCAAGAAAAGACCACATTTACTTGTCCCTACGGAACGTTTGCCTACCGTCGCATGCCTTTCGGCTTATGCAATGCACCGGGCACGTTCCAAAGGTGTATGTTGGCCATCTTTCACGACATGGTTGAAAAGACAATGGAAGTCTTCATGGATGACTTCTCGGTCTTTGGGAATTCCTTTGAAAATTGCCTCTCCCGTCTTGAGAAAATGTTGCAAAGATGTGAAGACACAAATTTGTGTCTTAACTGGGAGAAGAGCCATTTTATGGTCAAAGAGGGCATTGTCCTCGGCCATAAAATTTCTAAAAATGGGATTGAGGTTGACAAAGCCAAAATAGATGTCATTGCCAAATTACCTCATCCCACCACTGTCAAAGGAGTTAGAAGTTTTCTTGGTCATGCCGGTTTTTACCAGAGATTCATAAAGGATTTTTCCAAAATATCCCGACCAATGACTCATCTTCTCTAATGAATGCATCCAAGCTTTCCAAACGTTAAAGAATAAACTTACGGA
Organism: Tanacetum coccineum; assembly: GCA_026074375.1. Lineage (NCBI taxonomy): Eukaryota > Viridiplantae > Streptophyta > Magnoliopsida > Asterales > Asteraceae > Tanacetum > Tanacetum coccineum. The sequence continues at coordinate 70,144 of BQNB010001680.1, forward strand.
AGCTCCGATCTTGATTGCCCCAAACTGGGATCTACCATTCGAACTTATGTGCGATGCAAGTGATTACGCCATAGGGGCAGTTTTGGGGCAACGTCATGAAAAACACTTTCGGCCTATCCATTATGCTAGCAAGACGATGACCGAGGCTGAATCTAATTACACCACGACGGAAAAGGAAATGTTAGCCGTGGTGTATGCATTCGAAAAATTCCGGTCTTATCTTATCATGAACAAAAGCATAGTGCATACGGACCATTCCGCTCTCAAGTATCTCTTTGCCAAAAAGGATGCTAAAGCGAGATTGCTCCGATGGGTTCTCCTCCTCCAAGAATTTGACTTTAAAGTTCTTGACACAAAAGGAGCCGAGAACCTCGCAGCCGATCATCTGTCCCGATTAGAAAACCCGTATGAAAACGTTCTCGACCCTAAAGAGATTAATGAAACATTTCCTCTCGAGACGTTAAGTATGGTGACTTTTCGTGGTGATTCTAGTACCCCGTGGTTTGCCGACTTTGCAAATTACCACGCGGGTAACTTCGTTGTGAAGGGCATGTCAACCCAACAGAAAAATAAGTTCTTCAAGGACGTGAAACATTATTTTTGGGATGACCCCTTCTTGTTTAAAATTTGTGCGGATCAAGTGATCAGGCGATGTGTGCACGGCAAGGAAGCTCTCGACATTCTCGAGGCTTGCCACAATGGACCCACCGGGGGACATCATGGTGCAAACCTAACCGCCAAAAAGATCTTTGATTCCGGCTTCTTTTGGCCCACCATTTACAAGGATGCCCACGAGTTTGTCAAAAACTGTGACTCGTGCCAACGACAAGGAAAAACTTCGCAACGGGATGAGATGCCTCAAAACTCCATCCAAGTTTGTGAAATCTTTGACGTTTGGGGCATTGACTTTATGGGCCCGTTCCCGTCTTCACGAGGGAACAAATATATTCTCGTGGCCGTTGACTACTTGTCAAAATGGGTTGAAGCGAAAGCGCTCCCCACCAATGATGCCAGAGTCGTTTGCAAATTCCTAAAATCTCTCTTCGCCAGATTTGGTGCCCCTCGAGCTATCATAAGTGATCGCGGAACTCATTTCTGCAATGACCAATTTGCAAAGGTCATGCAGAAATATGGAGTCACTCACCGTCTCTCCACCGCGTATCATCCACAAACAAGTGGGCAAGTCGAGGTGTCAAATCGTGGTTTGAAACGTATCCTTGAAAGGACCATAGGTGAAAACCGTGCTTCCTGGTCGGACAAACTAGATGATGCACTATGGGCCTTCCGCACAGCTTACAAAACGCCCATCGGGTGTACTCCTTACAAGCTTGTGTATGGAAAGGCATGCCATCTTCCGATCGAGCTTGAGCACAAAGCCTATTGGGCCTTGAAACAAGCAAACTTTGATCTTTCTACTGCGGGTGATCACCGGAAAGTTCAACTCAATGAACTTAACGAACTTCGTGATCATGCCTATGAGAACTCATTGATCTATAAGGAAAAAACAAAGAGAATCCATGACTCCAAGATCAAAAATCGCGTTTTCAACGTCGGTGATCGAGTCCTCCTCTTTAATTCAAGATTGAAGATTTTCTCGGGCAAACTAAAATCCCGTTGGAGTGGACCATTCACCATCACTCAAGTCTTTCCTTACGGCACTGTTGAGCTATCTCAAGCCAACGGGCCGAATTTCAAAGTGAATGGTCATCGTGTTAAGCACTACTTTGGAGGGGACGTACCACAATTGGTAGTCCCGGATCTCCAAACATTCCCTAATGTCCAATAAATTCAGGTGACGGGTCAAGCATAGCGACCTTAAACAAGCGCTTCGTGGGAGGCAACCCATGCTTATCCGTAGTTGTAATTGTATGAATAAGTGTTGTTTGTTGTGTGAGATAGCTTGTCTTTTCTATCACCCGTGTTTCGTGTTGTTGTTGTTTATTGTCCAGGATTGCCCGGATTGTGAAGGCTCTCGTGTTCTCGGTTTTGTCTATTCGATCACTCGAGCTTTAAATCCTCAGCTTCATTTTGGGAATCCCGATATCCTAATCTAATCGACTAACGTTTTATCATTTGGCATACTTCATAAACGGCCTTAGGATAACGTAGTACCCTTCAAAACATCGAGGACGATGTTTAGTACTAGTTTGGGGGGGTATCTTCGATTTGATTGTTGCCTGCAGCATTGTTACCACGTAATCCCGTATTTTCACCAAAATTTTTGCAAAAATACCAAAAAAATGAAAAAATTTAAAAAATTTTCAAAAATAAAATAAGTGTTTTGTCACAGTTTTGACTTTTCTTTTGGGTAGAATGAGAATAATTTTTGACTCGATCGGGCGTATTGAGCCCTAGCTAGTTCCTTCAGGCCGAGCTTTCACGAATTCTATTGCTTTGAATTTTAAAAAGGTGAAGAACAAGAAATGATAGAGTTAAATATAAGTTTATGTGTTAAGCAAGATTCGTCTCAAAACTTATATGAATAACTTGTGTTCTTTTTCTCCCATAAGCTTCTAATCCACCTAATCATACGTGCTTGTTCAACTAAGTCAATCGATGTTTTCAGAAAAAGCTTCAAATTTGTAACTTGATTCTTTAAAAGCAAGGTTTTGAAAGATAAAATGCCAAAGAAGCATGAATGAAGTATGAATGCAAAAATGCACGAATATTGTAATTATGCCAATGAAGCATACATTTGATCATATGGAGCTAGTAAAAGATGTGTCGTGATATCCCACTCCGCTAACCACGAGGTGGGGGTTCAAACTAAGACGTCTTTACTTCTAGGGATTTGGTGTGTTGTGATATCTCACTTGGAAGAAAGGTCTAGGTGAGGGTTCAAACTAAGACACCGATCCTTAGCCATATTAGGAAGAAGGTGTTGATGTGATTTCCCACTACGCTAGCAACGGGGTGGGTTTTCAAACTAAGAACACCGGTCGTTGGTTGTGATATCCTACTAGGGAGCGAGGCCTAGGTAGGTGTTCAAACTAAGCAACACATTCCTAGCTTTAAGAACTTATGAAAATGATAAATATGTTGCAAAAAGTTCTATGGTTTAAAATCAAGTTACAAGTCCTATTAGTTGTTGGCTTTTGAGTCTGTGATTCTATTTGAATTACTGGCTATGAATTACAAGTTGATCTATGGTTGAAACGAATCACACAACATTCAAAAATCATATATCCATGTTGGGAGTGAAAAAGTTCACAAGTCATAAGTATGAGGGCTTAACATTCTAACTTATATCGATAATTATCTTGTTTAATTGCTTTAGGTTTGGAGCTTGTGAAAAAATCGGGGACGATGAAATTATCCGTCAGGACGTCCGTGGATTATTCTACGAACGTTTCTCATTCTATGATCCATTGTGTAAAAATAAATGGTATGTCAAACATGTTTTGAAAAAAAAATAATAAAAAAAAAATTATTTAGAGAGTAGTTGTGTTAAAATATAAAAAGTATTGGTGAGAACCGGGACTTGTCAAGGCTATTGATTCTTTTATTCCCTTTGATAAACGCTTGGCTACTTTTCCAAGTTATTAGTCGAGGGGATTTGAGATTTTTGGTTTATCGTGTGTTACTTCTTAGATTGCGTGGGGACAACGAAACATATTAGTTTGGGGGATTTTGGTATGTGCTTCATTAACATAACTTTTACTTTAAGAAAACACGGAGCTCAAAATACCAAAAACGGACTCAAAATGCCAATTTATGCTAGTTTTGCTAATTGTGTTGTGCTAGGAACGATGATTCACAAAAAGACTGAAAAACCAAGCAAAGAAAAAGACGAAAACCAGACACGGGATGAAAAAGTGTGTGAAGAGCGTAGTGCCAATCAAAAGTCAGTCATCTCCGAGAAGAAAGAAAAAGCAAAAGAAAAAAATATAACTTGAGGGATGTTCAAAAATGCCAAACCCCTAAGTATTATATTATTAAGGAAAACAAGGCAGGGTGTTTATGACAAGTTGGTGAAACTTCTTTATAAAAGAAAAGAGAATGAAAAGGAGAAAGATGGAAGGGGATTTGTCGTGTAGCAAAACATCCAAACATACCCCTTAATCATCTTAACCTCACTCTGTCACGCAACCCAACGTTATAAACCCTTTCCAATCTTCACGCCAAATACCTAAAAAACAGCCAGCTGACTGTTTTGCTCCTATACTTCTCCTGCAAAATCACTCAACATCTACCAAAATCATTTAAATCCCACCCCTAACTATTCCTCCCTCAGCTTTATAAGTCCATGTTGGCAATCCCTTCTCCATCCGCCGCAAAGCTTTTCGATGGCTTGTGATGTCTAGCAAAGAAGCTCAAAAGAAAAATCAAATGATAGGGATTGTTGCTCTAAATTCTCCTCACACAACTAGCACGAATGGTGTACTCTCCAAAGAAGCACAAGCTGCATAGTACGAAGACGTCGCGGCTATAAAGTAGAGTTTTTTGTAAGCCTTTGAGGACGTCTAGTTTTTTGTTTTTAAATTACTTACGTTATTTTCAGGTATTTTCATTTTTTACTTTCAGGTTGTACCACTTTCAAGTTTGTTTAATGCAAGTTTGAGTTTTAAAAGTCACTTTATAATTCCAAGTGTTAAGTTTCTAATTGAGTAGTTTTTGTCGTTCAAAAGCTCTCAATACAGCTTGTTTACAAACTGTTTTAACTAAGTGAACTTAAAAAGTTAAGTAGTTAAGAGAATATCACACCAATCACTCTCAATGCACCACAGTTTTTTTTATTGGATGATAAGCCAGTTCTGGATGGGCTTATGGACTCTCACTAGCTTGTTCTATGCAAGCTAGAGCTTGTAGATTCATTATTTGACCCTGTTTTGAGCAAGGGTGTAGTAAGTCTCTCTATTTCTTACTTTACTTGTCTATTGCAGAATTGCTAGTTTATTTAATACAACTGTTGGTTTTAAGTTTATATGCTAGACTATTCATGCATGATTTTAGTGCTTATTTTGATTGAAAATTGCTTATAAGTGTTTTTGCTTTTGTTATTGAAATCTGTTTTTAATTAGTTTGTAATTAAATATGATTTTTGGAAATGTTAGAAGGTTTGTTTTGAAAAGCACAGTACTAACTAAAGTTAGAACTAGCCTGTTCATATTAGGAACGCGCAGTACTAACTTAACACTACCAGTACTAACTCCAAGTTAGTACTGTTAGTTAGTACTGTTAGTACTGGCAGTTCAATTTAGCTCATCAGCTTATTATTTCAGCTTGTTTAAGATTTCTTTAGTTTTTTAGAGTAGATTAAGCCTATTTTAGTTTACTGTTTTTAGTAGAACTTATTTGTCTTTTCAAAATAATTTTAAGAGTTAATCAGTTTTAGTTTTCTAGCTTATTTACAATTATAGTCTATTCTTGTTGCTTATTCTTATGCCTTAAAGTGCTATATTTTGGGCTAGTTTAAACCTTCTGTTTTAGCTTATTTGCTTATTTCTTGTTTAATTGTGTTTTGTTTAGCATCAGCGTAGTACTAAACTTCTTAGCTAACATAGTACTAACTTAAGCTACCAGAGTCAACGCGTATCTCCAAGTTAGTACTGGTTGTATGAATATCTGTTAGTGTATGTTGTTGAAGTAATGTTGTGTCGTTTATTCTTCGTTTTTAATTTAGCTAAATTGCTTTTTGTATTTGCTTATTTAGAGTTAGTTTAGCTTATTTAATTTGTCTTAAGTTTATTTGAGCCTATTTGTGCCTTAGTGTAAAAGTTTTAAGTATTTTTGCTTTTGCTAGCTTTGATTCTTGTTCCAGCTTATGTTCTTTGTTTAATTTTTATGTGCATTTGCTTTCAGTATTAATTCCCAATCATTCCCTGTGACATTCATACACAAATCATCAATCGTCTCTCGGTACTCATCCATTCTGCCTCGTGGGATATATGACCCGGGGGGAACAGAATCTATATTGCTTCCGGTTTCTTGCTTCTCGCGTGATTTCGTCCTTTGGTACTATATATTTTAAATATTTATAGATATGTTTTAAGGGGTGAGTTTGGCGAGTATTCAAACTTTCCACATTGAACTCAGCGACCAAGTTTCCTTAGGTTGAGAAGTTGGGTGTCGTAGGCATTCAGCGACTTAGTTGGCTTTAATCATATCCTTCATACAGACTAATATAACCAAGCTCTGCAAGTCCCTTCGTCAAGTGATTAGCCTAAGTTGGGTTGTGACCTCACAAAAACTCTATAGATATCACCCATTCGTGATTTGCTCACGAATCAGTTTATGCCTGATGATACTAGTGTCTAGACTTCCCATTGTACATCTGGCTTATAAGCCTTTGCCAATGTAGAAGCACTATCATAGCGGATAGAAATAGGTGCTATAGGTTTAACCCACAATGGAATCTTAAGGAGCAAGTTTTTAACCATACTGCTTCTTATCAGCTGCCTGCTAAAGCAACAAAAATTAATTTTCTATTGTTGAACCAGTTAACGCAAGTTTGCTTCTTGGAAGACAAAAGAGAAATTGCACCACCACCAAGAAGGAATCCAGCCTTTTATAGATGAATTGTCCATACAGTGGTTACTTGATGCCTTGCTTGCATCAGTGTAACCTTCCAACACTGAAGGATAACCAGTATATGTCAATCTATAGTCCATGGTTTTCTTCAAGTACTTTAGTACCCACTGAATTGCTTGCAAGTGCTGAGTACCAGGGTTACTAGTATACCAGCTCAGTTTATCCCCAATAGCATAAGGCAATATCAGGACTTGGTAAAGTCATAGTCTACATCAAAGCAGCCAATCACCTTAGAATACTTAAGTTGAGATACAACCTATTATTGGGCATAAGCTTCTCACTTGTATCCATATGAGTACTTACTGGAGTGCAATCAAAGTAATTAAATTTCTTTGTTCTTCCATTTAATAAGACTGAGAAATTTGCTATCCTATTTATTTCATGTTTAATCCTAATCCTAAGGATTAACATCAGCCTCCCCATAATCTTTCTTAGAGAACTTGAGTGACAAAAAATTCACTGTGTCAGGTCAACCTAAAATTTGTCTTGATTACTTATAGTGCCGTCAAAGATTAGCATGTCATCAACATATAGGCAAATGATGACTCCTTTACCAGTTTCATCAAATTGATATAATACACATTTTCAGCTTGGTTAAGTAAAATATCCATTAGACATAAACCACTTCATTAAACTTTGTGCCCCCCCATTACTTAGTACCTGATTCAGTCCATTATTCTAAGACTTAATTAGTTTTACAACCTTGATTTCATTTGCCAGATGATGAAGCCCTCGAGGTTGGTTAATATATATCTCCTCAGTCTAAGTCACCATTCAAGAATGTGTGTCTTCTATCCATACGTATTATAATAATCAAATTATGAATTGGATGTTTATAGCAATCAACAGTCTTATGGTACTGATACGTGCCACTGGAGCATAAGTATCAAAGTAGTCTATCCCTGACTTTTGTTTAAAGCCCTGAATGACCAGCCTTTTGCCTTTGGAACTTCTTCATAGATTAAATTCCATTCTACCTGCAGTTTTCTATTAAAGATCCATTTGTAACAAGAGGTTTGAAACTGGAGGTTAGATCAGCCAACACCCAAAGTATTGTTTCCCATGATAGAGTTTCATTCATCATTTAATTCTTCTTTCTAAAAAAACACTACATCTTGGGAAATTCATTGCTCTCATCAAATGTTTTGGAGGTCATCCTCAACATTAAAGCAATAGGAGTGTTGGTCAAAGACCTTATCTTTTGTTCCTTCAATTAAGTATAATTGAAATTATGTCTAAAATCCTTTGGAGTCCTATTCCTTTTGCTTTTTCTAAGCTCAGGTTTAGGTTGCTAAACAACCTCTTCAGTGACCTCTTCAAGGACCACTGAACTACCAATGTCTTCAGTTCCATTAGGAATCCTAAGACTTGGTCTAGGGACTGATGAGAATCTATTCTCATCAAAGATAACATCCTTTAATTCAATTATAGATTGAAAATAAATCATTAGGCTCAATGACATAGAACCTAAATGCCTTGGAATGCTTAGCATATCCAACAAAGATGCATTCAATGCCTCTTTCACCCATAGTTTTTAGCTTTGGATCAGGGAGTCTTACAACTACCCTACAACCTCAAACCTTGAGGTAGTTCATGTTTGGTTTCCTTTTAGTCCAGAGTTCATAAGGGGTAATCTTGTTCCTTTTATTGGGAACCCTATTTAATAAATAGCAAGTTGTTAACATAGCTTCATCCCAGAACCCTTGACTCAGTCCTGAGTAGGACAACATAGAATTAACCATTTCTTTTAGTACTCTATTTTTCTTTTCAGATATACCATTTTTTTGTGGAGTACGGAGGCAGTCATTTCATGGATAACACTAACAGACTGAAAATACAGAGTATCTATGTACTCACCTCCCCTGTCAGTCCTGAATCTTTTGATCAAGGACCTTTGGTGTAATTTAACTTCAATTTTAAATACTTTATGTTTATCTAATGCTTCATCCTTAGTATGTAATAAACTAACATAGCAAAACCTAGAAGCATCATCAATAAATGTCACAAAGTATTTCTTATTCCCTAATGAGGGAATAGCATTCAAATCACGTAGGTAACTATAGATCAGCTCCCAAATCATTAGTTTCAAGTTTTACATTTTGAAATGGTTTCTTGTATTTTTTTGTCAGCATGCAAGTCTTATATTTTTCAGTGTCCATGTCAAAACAAGGATTAACCCATCCTTAGACATATCTTGCATATAATTTTTAAAGTAGACATTGGCCAATCTAACATACCATATGATTGAATCATTCAGTTTAAAGGTTTACATAAAGGCTGATTTACCAATATTATTAACAATATTAAGCCTAAACATTTGATTACACAAATAGCCAAAACCAATAAACACACCATGTTTAGACCAAACAAATTTATCAGATTTTAGTTACTTGTTTATAAACACAATTATTCAAAATACCATTTGAAACCATATCTTTCTTAATATTAGAAACCATATCTTTCTTAATATTAAGAACATACAAAATATTAAACAAGGAAACAATCTTTCTAGAACTAAATCTAAGATTCACACAACCACGTCCAATCACTGTAGACCAACAACATTATTGCCCTTTGGCTTGTCACTATCCTGCGCCCTGAGGGACTCCTCAATGCGCAGATAACTGCCCTACTCAACAAGAGTTAACTCTTCCTTGAGATGTTTCAAGGTGTGCTTGGAATCTTTCCAAAAAGGAGGGAGTTTGTCAATGATACAAGAGACCTGAATGGCCTCATCCATGTTCATCTTATGTTGTGTAAATCTACCAAGTATACCAAGAAGTTCATTGTATTATTCCATAACTGGTCTTAAATAAGTTATTTTGTAATTTGTGAAATTACTAACAAGGATATTCTTACTTGATGCATCCTTAGCCATATATTTGGCCTCCAAGGAATCCCATAGTTCTTTTCTAGATTCAACAATTTGCTAAATATCAATAAATTAAACCCCTTACAGACATAGTCATTATTGTCCCACTTGGCCCTCTTCCTGATTTGTTCCACGGTTGAATTATCACCTCCATCTTTAGGAATAGGAGTAGTCAGCACATACACCATACTCATGCTGGAAAGCAAGAAGTACATCTTCTTCTATCATCATTTAAAGTCTACCCCTTCAAACTTGTCAAGATTGGAAAAGTTTAAAGCCATGTGTTTCATTGCAGCAGCAGCCATTGATTATCATAATATAATAATCTTCTTTGATTGTTGGTTGTAGTAGATCCCAGATCAGGGTGAAGACAATCAATAGCCTATCTAATTACCAAGATGGTTACCGGATATCACTTGAAGTCGTGTAATCACTTTCCAAAGAAGATTATTTGACCCTATGCTTGGGTTACACAAATACCTCCTAGGGATAAAACCAAGTGTTTGTTCTTGTTCTTGGCACAGATCAAAAACCCTGCGTTTCTATGTGTTTTTTGTTTTCTGTATGTTTTTCCATTGCAATTGTTGATCCCTATTTATTGGGATTTAATAATGGTATTAATGTGATATCTAATTGTCAAGTAATCTCTTCCATTATTATCCTCCATAATGTTAGGAATTAGTGATTTCCATGACAAATTAAATAATGGTCAATTAATGCAGTCAAATCTTTATCCTTCCATAATTTAGGAATAATGATTACATGACCAAATTAAATAGGGGTCTATTAATGCAGACACAATCTGCCTTTTAAATAGGCAAAATTAAACACCATTTAATCAAACCACTAAAAAGGTCAGGAAAATCAGTACTTGATGGGTATACACTCTTGTACCTACAAACACCTTTCATGTATGAGATTTCCAATTCCACAATTAACACTATATTTCCAACAATAGGTTTTGGTATGTTTCAATTAAGTTTGTTTAATCTTTATTATAATTAGTAACTTTAACTGAGCATAAATTAGGGTTTCATAGCAATTTTCTATAAATTAATGAGTAAAGGATATATGGGAGTTTCAGATTAGATTTAGAGCATGTGAGTTGTAACAGTTTAGGTTAGATGCGGCGTTAAATTGAAAGTTAGGGTTGGCAGAATTTTTTAGGTAGTGTTGACTAAATGATATCTAAATGATTAAAAAACGAAGTTTTGGGTTGAAATAATAGCCTGAATTGAAGGTTAGAGAGGTTCGAGTTAACCAAAAAGTCTTGGCACCGAAGGAGGTAGGAAAAGTTAGTTTCAAATAATTTTTGCAAGAAAAGTTGTCAAAAATAGTAATTTTATGTAGATTTGGGTCTTGATCTCGGGGAGGTAAAAACCCTACTTAAAAGTTGAGTTAAGGCTTTGGGAAAAATCACAAGGTCATATATTCTTATGTCGTCTATTAACTCTCAGCTCTAGCACAAGTCCTACAATTCATTGTCTAAGTTTTTTTTTTTAAAACAATCTTTTGGTCGTGCGTTCAGTCCGAATTTAAGTAGTTACTTTGTGGATGTTGCATTTTTATAAAAATTAGTTAGGTTAATGTTATTTTTTCTTAAAAAATTCACAATAGTCATAAACCCCATTGGGAAGGTAAAGGAAATGGAAAGGGGCGAAAAGTCAATTTGATGATTTAGTTATATTATTTTGGTGGTCATTATGGTGACTATAAAATTTCTGCCGACAAATTAGAAACAGAACAAATTATTAAAGGTATTTAAAGTATAAGTAAGATATGGGATGTATGGTAAAGGGTTTATACTCATAATATAAATTTAGTAGTCCATCAATTGTTTGTTACATCATCTTGGGCATTTAGCGTAATCGCGTGTAACATGGGTTTTATTTGTGTTTAGTTGATTGCAAGGATATTGTGAAGTAGTTGTGCATCAGGTGAGTTTCATAGTCCCATTTTTATGTTTTTATTGGGATGGAAATGATGCATAATATGTTTTGAAATGTTTTATCACTGTGATTATGTGTTTTAAATTGCTTTTGGACATTACATGGCTATTATATGACTATGTGATACATGTGTTATTTGGGATCGGAAGAGGTACGCCTACCTCATGCTTTGTGATTATTGGATCAGAGGGGTACACCTACCCATATTGTGTTGGTTATGGGATCGGATGGGTACGCCTACCCAATATGATATGCTCTGTGATACATTCGTGGTGAGCTTGGTTACTTTTTAGTGCCAACTATTCTAATCCCGAATGGGAAATTATGTTTGTGGATATGTTGATTTGATTTTGGTCACATGCTAGCATAAATTCATGATAGCTCATTATTGTCCTCCTTTGTTTTGATAATCACAGTAAAAGCGAGTATTATTGTGTGTCTAAAACCTATAACTCTCACCAACATTATTGTTAACGTTTTAAGCATTATTTTTAGGTGAGCATAGCGAAGTTAAGGATGTTAAGATTCGTGGCTAGAGAGACCTTAGGAATTGCATGATGAAGTCTTCTTTTCTAGAGTCTTCATTGCAGATTTTTGTACTTCGGATATTTTGATTTGTTATGATGTTTAGTTTGGAATTTATTTTTAAGTCTATGTATTTTGTGTGTGCGATTAACCTTAATATAAGACCCCTCTTGTGTTTGGTATCGTCATAACATTTGGTTTTTAATATAATGCATTTTAGACATTCTCTATTGTTGACACCATTGTGTTGTGATGATACCCATTACGTTAAGGATCGCGTTTCCGCCTTGGCGGGGTGTGATAGATTGGTATCAGAGCCATTGATTATAGAGAAGTAGTTGGTTTGATCTAGACTATAACCTAGGAGTCCTTCATATAGATGCATAATAGGATCTATGTGTTTAGCTATCTAGGAATTTTGTTTTCTTGCATTTTTCTGAGTTTTATTTCGACCCACGGGCTACTCGATATCAAAAGATCTATAATAGGAGCCATATAGGGAGTGAGAGAGAGGATATAGATGTAGAGAGGAACCGAATGAGAAAGGTTAGTTAGAAGAGTCGGAGAAGGAGGCCGACTCAGATCTCTTGTCGAATGCTTGTAGTAGGCCTGGACCTGCGGAGTCGGGTGACTCTTGCCAAAGCAAAGTCAAACCTAAGCGAGGCCCATCATAAGTTTATCCATAATTTACTCGGAGCCGTTGCGTAATTGATTATTTCTTTTGGATATTATGTATTTTTGGGCGCTTCGAGACCGTCATTTTCTTTCTGTCATTTTCAATTTATTTGTATTTAAATAAATATTGCTTTTTGATGGGGCATGTTTCTGTGGTTAATCAGGAGAGTTTTTAAGATATGCAAGTCGGTATGTGTGTAAAATTTGTGTGTTATATGAGATGTATAGTCTTGGCGGATGTAAGTACACATGTGAAAAGGGTGCAATTATAAATTATGGGTGGCAACATAATTATAAAAGGCATCACACACGTAGACTTGTGACCATGATTGACATTGATCAGTGTTTGTTTGTAAGTTGGTATTTAGTGTAATTGTTCCTGTGATATGAGTGTATCATGATAAGGATGGTTGTATAGTTATGGAATCCTTCTTTTACCTAATGAGCGATTATGTTAGGCTCAGTTGCGTAGATAGTAAGTTTCCCTTCTATTCTAAGTTTCGGGATACTCTGGATCCCTGTTAATGCTGTTGCTTTATATATGATTGTCAGGATTGTTTCATCTTTTTATACTTTGTTCGGATTTCTAACTTTAAGTTTAGCATCCCTTGCTCGTACCATGTTAGTACGGATGCCCTATCTTTCCTATTCGACGTCTTGATGTATATTGATTGTTCGGATCTGTTTCTTTGGATATTGGTGCGTTTAATTGGTTCTTTCGTTGCATTGATTATTCGTATGAGTATCAAAAAATTTCTTTTAAGCACTAATTGTTCGTAAAACATATTAGTGCGTGCATCATTACTCAGTTGATTTATAAATCCTTTGGTTTTCTTTCGTTTACATGTTGCGGCATGTTAGCACCGACGTTTTTCTATGGTTTTTCTTTTGATCGTGAGTACAGATGAGTCTTCGTGTTCTTTCCTTTTGGTTCATAATGTCTTTGTATCAATTTTTCTTGTGCGTGTTCGCTTAACTGTTATTCTAACTATATGGTTCCTGATACTTTCTTTTGCTTTCAAATAATAGAATTGTGTTAGAGTCTTTACGGTATTTTACAATCCCTTTTGGAATTATGATGTCCTTTGTTTGAGTAACATATTTTATATTGATGTTGAATTATAAAAACCCTTTTGAAGTATATCTTAATGGTGTTTGGGGGGAAAACTATTTTTGAAATGTATTTATGAATATGTTATGACATCGCTTATTTTGTGAATGTCTCTTTTATTTTTTGGAAAAACTACAATGATTTTTATAAAACGATGTGATACAGGTTGACTGTCAATACCATGTTTAAAATGATCTTTGTGAATAAAATATGTTTAAAATGGTCTATACAAATAAGATATGAAACTCTTTTTTTGTAGTTAATAAATTTTATTTCTATTATGAAAAGTAGGTTTAAAATGATTCATAGTGGTAAGATGTGATACACCGTTAGATAAATATCTCTAAATTTTTATGACAACCATGATTAAAATGAATTTTATAAAGATTATATTTAAGACGATTTTTTTTATATTTAAAATGATTTTTATAATTAAAACGACTTTCTTTATTATTTTAAATTGATTTTTATAAAAACATTATTTAGTTTGGTATAAGAATCCTATCTTTTTATTTATCAATCATGATACGTATTGTTATTCGATATGTGTTCCTTTTGTCTTGGTACGCTTTGTTGACTCTTTTGTTTGCGTTTCCTACCGGTATAGATATTCTATCCTTTCTTCTAAGGATACTTATGTCATTTGATCCACATCTATTTGCATATGTGAAATCCCTGGTATGTTTTCTAGCCTTTGATTCGACATTCGTTTGCTACCCTATTCGATAGTTCGTAACCCTTAGAATTCGTTGATATACATTTTATTCGACCAAGTCACTCTCCGTGGGGAGCACATGTGTTGTTTAAAAAGAAGGATGGCTCATTTTGAATGTGCATAGACTATCAAGAGTTGCACAAGTTGACCACCAAGAATCTCCCCAGGATCGACGACTTGTTTGACCAGTTACAAGGTTCGCATTATTTCTCTAAGATAGATCTTCGATCTGGTTATCGTTAGTTGAGAGTGCATGAAGAAAATATTCCAAAGACTCCCTTTAGGACGCGGTAGGGACATTTTGAGTTTACGGTTATGCCTTTTGGGTTAACCAATGCACCAGCGGTTTTCATGGACTTGATGAAGCGGGTGTGCAAGCCGGATTTAGACAAGTTCGTCATTGTGTTTATTGATGATATCTTGATCTACTCAAAGTCTAAGGAGGAACATGAGGTTCATTTGAAGTTAGTGTTGAAACTGTTGAAAAAAAGAAGTTGTTTGTGTAACATTTCACATTTTCAGGTCATTTCCCGACTCAATAAATGCCATTATTTATTTTTAGAGTTTTACGCGTTCGCTTTTAATTATTATCTTATAGTTAAATCGCGTAAACTAAAAATCAACGTTCAATGTAAACGGACACCAAACAAGTTAAAGTTTACATCAAGTACGTGTTATATGATTATTAAGAGTATAATTTATAACTTTTCATAATTTATTTTTGTTGGTTACGTAAAACGCTTACGTTTCGCAATAAATTACATTCGGGCATACCCGGAAGCACCCATACCTATCTATACTCAAACCAATACCCACACTTATACCCAACACACAAAAATTTAATCATTTTATCACTTATTCTTTACCTATGGCCGGTTATAAGGTGTATAAACAAGAAATACACATTAAAGTCTCCACTAAGTGATACCTTCCTAGTGAAACCTTACACATAAGATGTACTTTAGACCCATGTTACTAGAAATTGTCCCATCTTGGTATCCTACTCCCATTGTGAGTCGTGGCCTCCTTCTAGGGAGGAGGAGAGCTCTTTGCAATTGTACCATAAACCACTAAGCTCCCATGGTAATGTTTAAGGTTGTTTAGGTTTTCCACTTGGTATATAAAGGAAGTCATACAACTAGCATCCATTTACATACTCTAAACAATTCACCAAGCCACAAAAACTCTTTTAAAAACCTTAAAACCCACGGCTTAATAATTATATATAAATTCGAACTCTATATGTATGGTGATGAAATAACACTTAAAATGGAAGTACACATTATATATAAGTGTTAAATAATTTATAAGTTAGGTTTGTAAAATATTTTGTATTGAAAGTTAATTACATGTTTATGTACAAAAGATCATGAAGACATGGTTTTCACTTGGACAATTGTTATGGACCTTTAGAGGACTTATTATATGTAAGACATATGATAGAAAACTTGGTAAAAGATTTGTACAAAAGCTCCTAATAAATGTATAACACCCTGTGTTTTAAAGTCTTTGACGACGTCAATAAATGTACTATTTATTGTTAGTATTGTACGTGTTTGCTTAGAGCTAAATAAGTGTTAACTAAGTTTAAGTTCTGCAAATCAGTTTAATAACCTGAATTACCTTTGCATTTGAATTGGAAAAGCATTTTTGGAAGTTGGTTGTAATGAAAAACCAAATGGACTATGCCCTACATATTAAATAAAGCTAGGAGCATATACTGCGCTGATGTTGGGTTCCTCTTGTTTAGCTAGAGGTTCATTGCAAGCTCTGATCTAATTCTTTGCACTTTTCTTTTAAGGTTATTGTAGCATTGCTAATCAATTTTTTATTTGTTATGAATTTCAATCTCCAAGTTTATATATTAGCTTATTGTGAACCTGTTGAATTTTGCTAAGTAGAAGTGCTTATTTTGAGTTTTAGCTTAAAGTAGATTATTAAGATTTGTTTGGCATAATAATTTTATAGTGGTTTATATGCCATTGGGTAAGTGTTAGTTGTAATTGGAAATTTGTTTTTAAAGTTTAAATTAGAATCTATGAGAGTTAAAAAAAGGGATAATTAGCTTTTTCATAAGCTCATTCTGCTTATTTATGTTTCACAAATATCTTTTGAAAGTCTTAATGTATTGTATCATATGAGCTTAACTCTCAACTGTTTTTTAGCTTATATCATCATAAGAAATCCAATTGCTTGCTCATTTTTAATGCTCGTAAAAGAGCTTATTTTCAGTATAAATAAAAAAAATAGTAGTTTAGTCCATTGGCTTATGGTGCTTATTCCAATGGCTTATTTAAAAAAGTGAATAGGTGGGCTTAATAAGGACTCATTAGTGAGCTTATTTCCAAAAGCACACTTTTCAGTTTGGCTTATTTAGGATTTTAGCTTATTTTCATTTTGGCTTATTTTAGAAAAAGTTAGAGTTTACTATATTTTGATGCAAATTGAGTTGAGTTAAGTTGTTTTTGGTTGAAAAGGCTTTTTGGAATCAGATTAAGCAACATATAAGCTTTCTAAAACATCTTTCCTTTTTCATTTTGGTTTAATTTTGAGCTTTTTACAGCTTATTTACTAAAAGTAAGTCCAAACCTTAACTTTCTGCAATCAGCAGCTTATTTGGCTTTTCGGGGCTTATTGAGTCCTTATTTTTATAAGGTGCCTTTATTAAAGTTTCTTAAAAACATGTCCCGGACAACTTTCATGTTTTGAGTTTTGGCTAAAAACGATTTTTTAAAATCAGCAGTTTTGGAGCTTCATTTCTACTACTTTCTGCAATCAGCAGCTCTTTTGGCTTTTCGGGGCTTATTGAGTCCTTATTTTTATAAGGTGCCTTTATTAAAGTTTCTTAAAAACATGTCCCGGACAACTTTCATGTTTTGAGTTTTGGCTAAAAACGATTTTTTAAAATCAGCAGTTTTGGAGCCTCATTTCTGCTACTTTCTGCAATCAGCAGCTCTTTTGGCTTTTCGGGGCTTATTGAGTGCTTATTTTTATAAAGTGCCTTTATTAAAGTTGCTTAAAAACATGTCCCGGACAACTTTCGTGTTTTGAGTTTTGGCTAAAAACGATTTTTTAAAATCAGCAGTTTTGGAGCCTCGTTTCTGCTGATAGTGCTGTCGTTTCTGCTGATAGTGCATCATTTCTGCTGATAGGGTTAAAAAAAAAATTTTTTTTTTTCTTCTTTTTTTTATGCCCGTTTTAGGTTTTGTTCTATTAGATTGTAATTTAGGGTTTCCTTATAACTAATTTTGCTTCCCGTAGTTGTTAGGACTTATAATCAATCAAAATCATTCTCACTCAATCTAAATCAAACCAAGATCAACTTTCAATTGCAGCCTCGTTGGGACATACGACCCGGGAATCATACTTCCGGAATCTTTTTATCATTGATTCTCTTATATATTTTATTTCTAGGTAGGTCTTGACTTTTTACCTTGGTCAAGGGTGAAGAGTTTGGATTTGCCTAGTATTTTATATATACTATACGACAAGAACCAATTTTTGGCGCCGCTGCCGGGGAGGCTAGTGCTACGATTGTTATCCTACGTTTGATTTAAGTTTGTCTTATTGTGAATATATCATCTTAAAAAACACAAAAATATTTTTCTTTTCTTTTTACTAGTACATATCATATAAATCTAATTAAAAAAAAAAAAAAATAAAAAAAAATCAAAAATATAAAAAAAATTATGTCCAAAAACAAGAAAAAAAATAAACATAAATTGGTAAATAATACTAAAATATAAATATTCTCAATTAGGAGGTATTATCAAATTTCGGTGGCACTAATGATTCCCACTCGAACAAAAGATTAAAGACTTACCATTTGTATCACTTACGAGGGTTAAACGCTCACCTCGATTCGATTAAACAAACTAGACGGTGGGTATAGAGGAGGGTTGTTCCAAGGAACTACTACCGAAAGGAGGATATAAAGCTTCGCCGCTACAAATCTCCTACCTCTCGCGATTTTGCGTTTTTCGAATTGAGAGCTACCTGTGAAGTAATGGTCGATTATTTGTGTTTTAAGTACCTCTCTCTCAATTGCCCGTTAAAATAAATGGAAACAAATATTTGAAAAACCAAAAAAAAAAAAAATTATTGTAAATTTTTTTCTTTTTGAATTTCTATTTCTGTGCATGCGCACGTCAAACCAGATTATTGTTGAAATCCTCTTCGAATCCGAATACCCAGTTCAAGATCAGCCACAAGAAATTACAATGCGTAAATCGAACTATGGCTCAATTGCACGAGACACCCATAACGCGGTTACGAGGATGCAGACCGTTTGTTCCGAATTAACCGCGAATAACTCGAGAGTCAAGCATGGTCTACTAAAAGTCTTGTTCAAAACAAACAATTCTTTGACACCGATAAGGTAAGCACCCACATGCGCATATCATTTATTTCAACAAGATCACTTCACGATGAAGTTATCCCACTTCCTGAGTACGTCGGTTAAGCTATTGCTTTTCCCATTTTCCCTCGAGGTAGCAGCCCGATTTGGCTTCGAAAAAGAACCCCTCGAAGTCGAAATGTTAATGGACGATCCTTGTTTCCAAATTCATCAACAAATTTTACCTCCTGCAAACAACCATCTTTCGAATGAAATCACGAGAATTTCACAAAAATTCGAAATCAAACGTTTTTAATGAAGCTTGGGATGCGTTCAATGATCTTCTTAGGCACACCCACCATCACGGAGTTTTTCAGAATTGCATCAACTCGATACATTCTACAATGCTTAAACACTAATGATCAAGACTCATGACTCCGCTAGCGGGTGGTATTTTTTGATAAGATTCCTAGAGAATGCCTTAAAAAAAAATTATGAACGGAGCAAATCCAAAGTTCTTCAAATCACGAAGCAAGGGCATGTCATTGCCAAGCGTAGGTACGAGCTCCTTCCACCCCACATTTTCATTCCGATTTGCCGAATAAAAAGATTTGGTTAGGGCCATATGCTCCTAGACAAGAAAAAACAAGCTCCCGCATAATAACCCGTGTAAAGCAATCGAGCCAAGTTGTGTAACTGCGAGGTGCACATTCTTATCAACAAATGCCCGCCACCTACGGTGCAAAACATAGTTTCCACGATAATAAATCCAAGCATATGTGTCAACAACCGCCGCGGCTAATTTTAATCAAGAAATACGTACCGTTACCCGACCTCCTATGTGTCTAAATCAAATTCGACCTCCCGTTTTTTCTCCCGTCAAAATCATCAAACAAGCAAAACCGTTTTCAATCAGGAAATACCTTCAATCCAAAACTCGAGGGGGAAATTACAAACCAAAAAGGGTAATAATTGTCAATCATGACCAATTTATCAACCCCGAAGATAATCAACCCACGGTTTATCAAGCACCAAACTCCATCAAGCTCCGTCCACAAGCTCCATGTGTGTCTAAGCTCTGATTTCGATAGCAAATACGTCAAAGCCGATACGATGCAAAT
Organism: Tanacetum coccineum; assembly: GCA_026074375.1. Taxonomy (NCBI): domain Eukaryota; kingdom Viridiplantae; phylum Streptophyta; class Magnoliopsida; order Asterales; family Asteraceae; genus Tanacetum; species Tanacetum coccineum. The sequence goes on from BQNB010001680.1 coordinate 89,979, forward strand.
CAGAAAAATACTCAAAATCAATTACCAACTTAGCTCATTCAGGGCAAAACACACTAAAAGAACATGGATAATAATATAGTAAAAAATCAAATGATGGAAATGCAAAATCAATTGGATAATATAGCCAATTTGCTTTCCCAATATGGTAGATTTTCAACTACCAGTGCTTCCACTTCAGGGTCGGGACTACTCCCGGTAACACCGTTACCACCTACAGAAGATGTGAAAGTATCACCACCCGAAGCGGTGTTACTACTCAAGGACCCACGATTCCTCCTACCACTTCTACTTCAATGAATCGTGATACCGAGGTCACAAAGGATACGATGCCTCCGACTAACAACGGAAGCACCAAAGACGTCCAACCTCCGGTTGTGCAAGTCCAATCTCGAAATCAAATCTCCAAGCCCGATGTTGAATCCGTTAGTGCTCCAAAGGTGTCAATCCCATTTCCTTCGAGAAGAAACGATGAAAACCGCCGTGAAAAAGCTAACGAACAAATTGAGAAATTCTATGAAATCTTCAAAGATATGAATTTCGAAATTAGCTTTTTGGATGCTTTGACTCTTATGCCTAAATTCGCCTCAACTTTAAAAGCTAATCGGAAACAAAGAGAAATTGAGTGAAATGGCAAAATTGAACGAAACTTGCTCGGCGGTCATCCTTAACAAGTTGCCTAGAAAACTTGGAGACCCCGGCAGATTCCTTATCCCATGTGAATTTTCTGGCATTAACACATGCAATGCCTTGGCCGATCTCGGTGCAAGCATCAATCTTATGCCGTATTCCGTGTGGAAGGATCTCTCTCTTTCCGAGCTTACCCCAACATGCATGACGCTAGAGCTAGCGGACCGTTCAATCACTACACCAATCGGTATCGCCAAAGACGTCCGTGTGTTGGTGGGAAAGTTCCAATTTCCAGCCGATTTTGTGGTTGTTGAATTTGAGCCAGACCCCCGAGTACCTCTAATTCTCGGGAGGTGTTTTCTGAAAACTAGTCGTGCATTAATCGATGTGTACGAGGGTGAAATTACCCTTCGTGTTGGCAAAGAGGCCATAACTTTCAACCTAGATCAAACTTCGAGGTACACGGCAAATTTCAATCATATGACGGCAAACCGGATTGACGTCATTGATATGGCTAGTGAAGAATACTCGCAAGAGGTCTTAGGTTTTTCTGATTCGGTAGCATACGGAAATCCTTCTCCGTGCTTTGATCCTATTGTTGCTAATTCATCTCCGACCTTAACTCCATTTGGAGAAAGTGACTTTCTACTGTTCGAGGAAGCAAATGCTTTTCTTGCTCTAGATGATGATACAACTTCACCGGAAGTTGATCCGACTTATTATGATCCCGACGGGGACATTCTCATCCTAGAAGCATTCTTGAACAATGAACCACCGACTCCTATTCCAAATCAAGGAGATTGTTCACCAGAAACCCAAGAAGAAATCAAACTTTGTGAAGCCAAAACTGTTAAATCTTCGATTGATGAACCGCCAGAGGTTGAACTCAAAGACTTACCTCCCCATCTTGAATACGCATTCTTGGAAGATGACAACAAGTTACCAGTCATCATTGCTAAAGAATTAAGTTTGGGGGAGAAAGCCGATCTGATCAAGGTTCTTAAGTCCCACAAGCGAGCCATCGCTTGGAAATTATCCGACATTCAGGGTATTAACCCGGAATTTTGTACCCACAAAATTCTAATGGAAGAGGACTATAAACCTACAGTTCAGCATCAGAGAAGGGTTAATCCAAAAATCCACGATGTCATCAAGAATGAAGTTGAAAAACTTCTTGACGCAGGATTGATTTACCCAATCTCCGATAGTCCATGGGTCAGCCCGATACATTGTGTGCCCAAAAAGGGTGGATTTACCGTTGTTCAAAATGAAGAAAATGAGTTGATCCCAACTCGATTGGTTACCGGGTGGCGGGTATGCATTGACTACCGCAAGTTAAATGAAGCCACCCGTAAAGACCACTTTCCACTCCCGTTTATGGATCAAATGCTCGAGAGATTAGCGGGAAACGAGTACTATTGTTTCCTTGATGGATTCTCCGGGTATTTCCAAATTCCCATTGACCCTCGTGATCAAGAAAAGACCACATTTACTTGTCCCTACGGAACGTTTGCCTACCGTCGCATGCCTTTCGGCTTATGCAATGCACCGGGCACGTTCCAAAGGTGTATGTTGGCCATCTTTCACGACATGGTTGAAAAGACAATGGAAGTCTTCATGGATGACTTCTCGGTCTTTGGGAATTCCTTTGAAAATTGCCTCTCCCGTCTTGAGAAAATGTTGCAAAGATGTGAAGACACCAATTTGTGTCTTAACTGGGAGAAGAGCCATTTTATGGTCAAAGAGGGCATTGTCCTCGGCCATAAAATTTCTAAAAATGGGATTGAGGTTGACAAAGCCAAAATAGATGTCATTGCCAAATTACCTCATCCCACCACTGTCAAAGGAGTTAGGAGTTTTCTTGGTCATGCCGGTTTTTACCGGAGATTCATAAAGGATTTTTCCAAAATATCCCGACCAATGACTCATCTTCTCGAGAAGAATACTCCATTCATCTTCTCTAATGAATGCATCCAAGCTTTCCAAACGTTAAAGAATAAACTTACGGAAGCTCCGATCTTGATTGCCCCAAACTGGGATCTACCATTCGAACTTATGTGCGATGCAAGTGATTACGCCATAGGGGCAGTTTTGGGGCAACGTCATGAAAAACACTTTCGGCCTATCCATTATGCTAGCAAGACGATGACCGAGGCTGAATCTAATTACACCACGACGGAAAAGGAAATGTTAGCCGTGGTGTATGCATTCGAAAAATTCCGGTCTTATCTTATCATGAACAAAAGCATAGTGCATACGGACCATTCCGCTCTCAAGTATCTCTTTGCCAAAAAGGATGCTAAAGCGAGATTGCTCCGATGGGTTCTCCTCCTCCAAGAATTTGACTTTAAAGTTCTTGACACAAAAGGAGCCGAGAACCTCGCAGCCGATCATCTGTCCCGATTAGAAAACCCGTATGAAAACGTTCTCGACCCTAAAGAGATTAATGAAACATTTCCTCTCGAGACGTTAAGTATGGTGACTTTTCGTGGTGATTCTAGTACCCCGTGGTTTGCCGACTTTGCAAATTACCACGCGGGTAACTTCGTTGTGAAGGGCATGTCAACCCAACAGAAAAATAAGTTCTTCAAGGACGTGAAACATTATTTTTGGGATGACCCCTTCTTGTTTAAAATTTGTGCGGATCAAGTGATCAGGCGATGTGTGCACGGCAAGGAAGCTCTCGACATTCTCGAGGCTTGCCACAATGGACCCACCGGGGGACATCATGGTGCAAACCTAACCGCCAAAAAGATCTTTGATTCCGGCTTCTTTTGGCCCACCATTTACAAGGATGCCCACGAGTTTGTCAAAAACTATGACTCGTGCCAACGACAAGGAAAAACTTCGCAACGGGATGAGATGCCTCAAAACTCCATCCAAGTTTGTGAAATCTTTGACGTTTGGGGCATTGACTTTATGGGCCCATTCCCGTCTTCACGAGGGAACAAATATATTCTCGTGGCCGTTGACTACTTGTCAAAATGGGTTGAAGCGAAAGCGCTCCCCACCAATGATGCCAGAGTCGTTTGCAAATTCCTAAAATCTCTCTTCGCCAGATTTGGTGCCCCTCGAGCTATCATAAGTGATCGCGGAACTCATTTCTGCAATGACCAATTTGCAAAGGTCATGCAGAAATATGGAGTCACTCACCGTCTCTCCACCGCGTATCATCCACAAACAAGTGGGCAAGTCGAGGTGTCAAATCGTGGTTTGAAACGTATCCTTGAAAGGACCATAGGTGAAAACCGTGCTTCCTGGTCGGACAAACTAGATGATGCACTATGGGCCTTCCGCACAGCTTACAAAACGCCCATCGGGTGTACTCCTTACAAGCTTGTGTATGGAAAGGCATGCCATCTTCCGATCGAGCTTGAGCACAAAGCCTATTGGGCCTTGAAACAAGCAAACTTTGATCTTTCTACTGCGGGTGATCACCGGAAAGTTCAACTCAATGAACTTAACGAACTTCGTGATCATGCCTATGAGAACTCATTGATCTATAAGGAAAAAACAAAGAGAATCCATGACTCCAAGATCAAAAATCGCGTTTTCAACGTCGGTGATCGAGTCCTCCTCTTTAATTCAAGATTGAAGATTTTCTCGGGCAAACTAAAATCCCGTTGGAGTGGACCATTCACCATCACTCAAGTCTTTCCTTACGGCACTGTTGAGCTATCTCAAGCCAACGGGCCGAATTTCAAAGTGAATGGTCATCGTGTTAAGCACTACTTTGGAGGGGACGTACCACAATTGGTAGTCCCGGATCTCCAAACATTCCCTAATGTCCAATAAATTCAGGTGACGGGTCAAGCATAGCGACCTTAAACAAGCGCTTCGTGGGAGGCAACCCATGCTTATCCGTAGTTGTAATTGTATGAATAAGTGTTGTTTGTTGTGTGAGATAGCTTGTCTTTTCTATCACTCGTGTTTCGTGTTGTTGTTGTTTATTGTCCAGGATTGCCCGGATTGTGAAGGCTCTCGGTTTTGTCTATTCAATCACTCGAGCTTCAAATCCTCAGCTTCATTTTGGGAATCCCGATATCCTAATCTAATCGACTAACGTTTTATCATTTGGCATACTTCATAAACGGCCTTAGGATAACGTAGTACCCTTCAAAACATCGAGGACGATGTTTAGTACTAGTTTGGGGGGGTATCTTCGATTTGATTGTTGCCTGCAGCATTGTTACCACGTAATCCCGTATTTTCACCAAAATTTTTGCAAAAATACCAAAAAAATGAAAAATTTAAAAATTTTCAAAAATAAAATAAGTGTTTTGTCACAGTTTTGACTTTTCTTTTGGGTAGAATGAGAATAATTTTTGACTCGATCGGGCGTATTGAGCCCTAGCTAGTTCCTTCAGGCCGAGCTTTCACGAATTCTATTGCTTTGAATTTTAAAAAGGTGAAGAACAAGAAATGATAGAGTTAAATATAAGTTTATGTGTTAAGCAAGATTCGTCTCAAAACTTATATGAATAACTTGTGTTCTTTTTCTCCCATAAGCTTCTAATCCACCTAATCATACGTGCTTGTTCAACTAAGTCAATCGATGTTTTCAGAAAAAGCTTCAAATTTGTAACTTGATTCTTTAAAAGCAAGGTTTTGAAAGATAAAATGCCAAAGAAGCATGAATGAAGTATGAATGCAAAAATGCACGAATATTGTAATTATGCCAATGAAGCATACATTTGATCATATGGAGCTAGTAAAAGATGTGTCGTGATATCCCACTCCGCTAACCACGAGGTGGGGGTTCAAACTAAGACGTCTTTACTTCTAGGGATTTGGTGTGTTGTGATATCTCACTTGGAAGAAAGGTCTAGGTGAGGGTTCAAACTAAGACACCGATCCTTAGCCATATTAGGAAGAAGGTGTTGATGTGATTTCCCACTACGCTAGCAACGGGGTGGGTTTTCAAACTAAGAACACCGGTCGTTGGTTGTGATATCCTACTAGGGAGCGAGGCCTAGGTAGGTGTTCAAACTAAGCAACACATTCCTAGCTTTAAGAACTTATGAAAATGATAAATATGTTGCAAAAAGTTCTATGGTTTAAAATCAAGTTACAAGTACCTAATAAGTTGTTGCTTTGAGTCGTGATTCATCTTGAATTATGACTATGAAAATAAGTTGATCTATGGTTGATGGTTGAAACGAGCAACACAACATTCAAATCATATATCCATTTGGGAGTAAAAATTTCGCAAGTCATAAGTATGAGGCTTAACATCTAAACTTATAATCGACAATGCTCTGGTTTAATTGCTTAGCTTGGGGCTAGTACAAAATCAGGGACATGAAATTATTCCGTCAGGAACGTCCGGGATTATGCTATGACGTTTCTCATTATATTATCCCATTGTTGATAAAAAAAGGAAATCAAACATAAAAAAAAAAAAAAAAAAAATTTAGAGTAGTTGTGTAAATATAAAAAATTGGTGAAGCCGGGACTTTGTCGAGCTATTGATTCTTTTAATGCCTTTGGATAAACGCTTGGCTACTTTTTCCAGTTATTAATCGAGGGGATTTTGAGATGTTTAGTTTCTCGAGTGCTTACTTTATAGCATGTCGTGGGACTCGTCAACATCTTAGAATTTGGTGGATTTTTTGATATGTGTTTAATTACACATACCATTTTCCATTTAAAACGAACTTAAAAGAATAAAAACATACCAAAAATACATTGTATTTGTATGTTTGCATTTGTATTGTGCAGGGAACGGATATCTCACAAAAAAAACGAAAAACCAAGCAAAAAGCGACAAAACAGGACACGGGATGGAAAAGTGTGTGAAGACGAAGCCCAATCAAAGTCAAGTCAACTCCGAGAAGAAAAAGCAAAGAAAAATATAACTTGAGGGGTCAAAAATGCCAAACCCCTAAGTTATATTAAGGAAACAAAGACAAGGGCTGATTATGCAAATTTGGAAAAGTTCATTTATAAAAGAAAGAAAGGGGAAAAAGGAAATGAAAAGAAGAAAGATGTGGAGGGGCTTTTCTTGTACAAAAGCCAAACATTCCCTTAATCATCTTCAACCTCTCTCTGTCACAACCCAACTTGTATAACTTTTCTCCCGCCAATACCAAAACCAGCACCCTGTTTTGCTCCCATACTTCTCCCCTGCAAAATCACTCAACACCCTACCAAAATCATTTCATCCACCCTACTTTCCCCCCCCAGCTTTATAAAAGTCCATGTTGGCAATCCCTCTCCATTCCCAAAGCACTTCGATGGCTGAGATTGTCTCCAAAGAAGCTCAAAAGAAATTAAAGGCTGGGATTTGCTTTAGTCTCTCCTCACACAACTAGCACACTTGGTTTTATCTCTCCAAAGAAGCACAAGATGCAAGTCCAATACTTCGGCTATATATAGAGCTTCTTGTAAGCCTTTGAAAGGGGATCTATCTTAGAATCTAGTTTTAATTTTTAATATAACTTAGCTTATTTTCAGTTATTTACAGTTTTTACTTTCAGCTTGTAACACTTTCAAATTTTAATGCAAGTTTAAGTTTTTAAAGTCACTTTCTAATCCCAAGTGTTATGTTTCTGAATTGAGTTGTTTTATGTTTAAAAGCTCTCAATACAGCTTGTTTACAAACTGTTTTAACTAAGTGAACTTAAAAGGTTAAGTAGTTAAGAGAATATCACACCAATCACTCTCAAATATAACGTCAGCTGTATGTATATGGATGATCAAGCCAGTTTTGGATGGGCTTATAGACTCTCACTAGCTGTTATCTATGCCAAGTTAGAGCTTGTAGATTCATTGTTTGACCCTGTTTTGAGCAAGGGTGTAGTAAGTCTCTCTATTTCTTACTTTACCTTAGTCTATTGCAGAATTGCTAGTTTATTTAATACAACTGTTTGGTTTCTAAGTTATACTGCTAGACTAATTCATGCTTATTAAGTCTTATTATGGATTTGAAAATTGCTTATAATGTTTTACTTGTTATTTGATAATCTGTTTTTAATAATTTTGAAATAAAAATGATTTTTGGAAATGTTAAAGGCTGTTTGAAACAAGCAGTACTAACTCCAAGTTAGTACTGCGAGTTCATTTGAGGAACAGTACTAACGCCACACTACAGTACTAACTCCAAGTAGTACTGGTAGATCTCTTTTTTTGAAACAAAGCACTAACTTAACACTTACAAGTACTGACACCCAAGTTAGTACTTGAGTCTAACTGTTAGTACTGGTTGTTCAACTTAGCTATCAGCTTTATTAGTCACTTGTTTAAGAAGCTCTTTAGCTTTTTAGAGTAGATAATTTATTTTAGTGTACTGTTTCAGTAGAACTATTGTCTTTTTCAAAATACTTTAAGAGTTATCATTTTTAGATTTCTAGCTTTAATTACATTATAGTCAAGTTCTGGTTGCTTATTCTTATGCTTAATTGCTTTTATTTTGGTAGTTAATCTTTTGTTTAGCTTATTTGCTTATTTCTTTGTTTTAATTGTGTTGTTAAAGCTAGCAGTACTAATCTTAGCTAACATAACTAACCTTTATAACTATCATACTAACTCTAAGTTATACTGTATTTGAATACTGGTAATACTGTTGTTAGTACTGTTGTGTTTCTCTTGTTTAATTTAGCTTATTTAGATTTAGATTAGCTTATTTGTCTGTCCTTTAAGCTAATAAGCTTATTTGTGCCTTAGTGTAAAAGTTTTTAGTGTTTTGCCTTTGCTAGCTTTAATTCAATTTCCAGTTTATGTTCTTGTTTAATTTTTATGTGCATTTGCTTTCAGTATTAATTCACAAACATTCCTTGTTACATTCAAACACCAATCATCAATCGTCTTTCGATTTTCCATCTCAGCCTCGTTGGGACATAACGACCCGGGAACACTCTATACTGCTTCCGGTTTTCTTGATCTCGCGTGATTTCGTCCCTTGGTGTATTTATGTCATATATAGATAGGTCTTAAGGGGTGAGCTCGCTGTGACCAGATAGCTAACCAAAACAAAAGATCTATACCGTCTGCTAGCTGGGGATAACCCATAAAACTTAACAGACTGCATAGTAGCTACAATCATAACCCAGTTTAGGAACTGCTACCAGTATCCTCCAAGGTGTCCATACGTGCTCTAGCCTCCAGGGCCTGGGTACGCAAGTACATTAATTGATTTACTATTGGGTCTAAGTCCCTATTCAAACCCACTTGCTATATTGCCCAATTTATCATAAACCGTTAATTACTCGTAAGCGCGAATGTTATGGATAGATCTATCAGGATTGACTCACCAACTTTATGTTGACACTTTAGCAATGTTTTCTCAGGTGTTCTATCTTACGGAATATATAGGGAGTCTGCATTGGTATATTGGCATGTAGAGGTCTATCTCTCGTATCAAGTCCTCTTCACGTCATGAAGTCACCATCCCAAATCTAGTCTTCCGCTGTAGTGAATTTGGGGGTGTGACAAAAACCTTCATCAAGTGCTTTTATACTAGTAATAATAGTGTTAAATTTAGCAAAGGCATTATCTATTGATTCCTCTTCTAGAATCGTAAATTGTTCATATTGTTAAACAAGAAGATCTATTTTGTTAGCTTTGACTTGATTATTACCTTGATGAGTGATTGAAAAAGTATGCCAAATTTCTTTTGCGGTTTGACACATAAAAATTCTTTCGTATTCTTTTCGTGGCAAAGCATTATAAATTACCATTTTAGCTTTATTATTTTTAGCAAGTTTCTTTTTAAGATCATCATTTTGTTTATGAAAAGGTACAACTTCATCCTTTTTAGTTTCGGGATTATTTTGAATAGGAGGAAAATCACCATCGGTAATAACATGCCAAAGATCTAGATCTTTTGACTTCACATAAGTTTCGAATCTATTTTTCCAATAAATAAATCCATCACTTTCAAATAGTGGTAGTCTTTGCATAGATTGCCCTTCTAAATATTTGTCCGATTCCATAGATCGATTCAAGTTTTAAAATACAATTTATTTTAAAAATCTTGTTTGACGTGGCTCTGACACCAATTGTGGAAATCTAGAAGGGGTGTTGAATAGTTACCGCTTTTTAATTTAAAGTTTTAAAGTGTTTATAAAATTTTAAATTCGACTTTATGTAACACCCCCAAATTGGGTCGCAGCGGAATAAGGATATCCGGGGCGTGTCACTTCATAGATCAATAGCACAAGATATATAAGAACGACAAAAAGTCGTTTAAAATGATACATTGGATTTGATAAAGGACTTATTACACAAAGCATATAGCTTTACTTGTTCCATGTTTAATATTACAAAGATTGACAATACATTTCCCAAAACATATTACGTCTAAATCTTTAACGTGATAACCAAAAGTTTCACCAATGTATCCCTGGCACCTCGTGCCTATTGACCACCTGAAAACATTGCTTAAAACGTCAACAAAATTGTTGGTGAATTCATAGGTTAGAAAAATTATATTATGCAGGACCGCAAGACTTTTCCCGTGATAATGCAACAGATGCAGACATCACAAAAATCCGATTACATTTACCTAAGCTCATGACACTGAAGCTCGACAATTTTATTAGCAATAATATAAATTGCTAATCTGCCCTATTAGATGTCTAACCCGAAACATCTCCAATTCGACATGCTATATCGTTCGTTCCCGGTGTTAGCTAAACACCCGAACGGGGAGGTCGTTTCCCAAATAGATCTATTAATAACATTCGCGCTTACTGAGACCAATCCAATTGGTTATACCATAATTGACAGTTCATGATAATGGGCTCAACTTGGGTTATCGCTACTTAGGCAAACACGTAATCAATATAAAATATCCACTTGCGTCCAATTTATAAAACAAAGCATGTTTCCACCCCAAAGTTATAAATCATTGAAATCGTAAAAAAATGTGGGGCTATGAACTCACCTTAAGTGAGTGATCTGATAATATATAACAAATGTGGGAATGCTTCACGATTATTCCCGAATGCAACCTAATTCAATATAGGTCGTATAAGTACCGAGTACTTTAATTAATAACATTATATCTAATCCTATAGTAGTTACATCGTACTATCGTTCGGGCTATCATAATTTAAGAGGTCATGACATGACGTACGAGGAGCTAGGACACTTTAAATCGTAAATCCAACAGCTCGTCAATACGACATCCGAAGAGGCCTCATTATGAAATTCCCTAGTAATATAGCACTTGATAACTAATACCACATATAGGTCTATATAGCTCAATCACCATCTAATTGTTTTGGAAAAATTGGGTTGATTAAGTAAAAACGTTTATAATTATCGTTTTAGTAAATATAACATAACTTTTGCGTTTTAAGCCCTAATTTGACGTTTCTTATGCCCACGCTTTCGTACAAAGACGAGTGATCAAAATATTAGATATTAAAATTTTCAACTTTCTGTTGTGAATAGTAATTTTACTGTTCACAACAGCTATAAACCCGTTTTTACGTTTTAATTAGCGTAAAACTCGTAAATGTCGTATTTTATTCGTTATAGTTCCGTTTTTAGCGATTCTTTCGAGTACGATCTCGTATTTAAAAGTTATATCATATATTTGATGTTTTAAAAATATAACTTTCTGTAATGAATAGTAATTTTTATAAAAATAGTTTTATAAACCCGGTATTAACGTAAATCGTATTTTTATCGTATCTTTTTCGTTATAAATCGGTTTTTCAAGTTTCTTATCATTTTGGAATCGTCATGAGGCGTATTATTTTTATAAAAAGTCAAAACCTACTGTATAAGTGTCGAATTTAAACAGCCCTTTATTATCCAAGAGTATACTTTCTTTAAACACTTTAAAAACCCTAATTTATACATAATCATGTTTATACTTAAACAACATGTTAACATACTTATAGATCCATTATTCCATGATATATACAACAACATGACATAAGAAAAAGTGTATAATTTCATAACCATAGGTAAAAACTCTTTTTACATATTCAAAGGTTCTAAATGGTGATTTAGCTATAAAGAACATGTAAACACATAAAATCATGAAATGAAAAGTATAAAGGTATTTAGATAACCTTAGGAAGGATGAATGATGAAGAACAAATGATCTAAACCCTTGTTTTGGATATCAAACCCGAGATTATAACACTAGAAAAACCCTTAATCCTTTGAAACCCGAATCTTGCACAAACTTTCTTAAATCTTCGAAACGAGAAATCAACCCTCCGATCTTTCTTAGAACACCTTAGAATAGATGTAAGAACACTTGTATTTGATCTAGAAAATCAAAGTATGGATGTGTTATGGAGATGGTTTTGAGCCGTGATATATGATGAGAGAAATGAGAGAAATGTGTGAAAAATTTGTTAAGAAATATATGTTATGATTTATGTTTTCTAGTTTAGGCTTTATATAGGGCTTAACTAAGGTTAAGGAACTCTAGTTAAGTTAACTAGGGTTAAGTTAAAGGAAAATATCTAAAAGATATTTTAGATAAATATCTAACAAATATCTAAAAAAATATCTAGGGTTATTTAGGGCATATTTAGTGATTTGTGATTTCCGGGTTCGCCTAAACGCGTTTTATTGCGAAACGTAACTCCGTACGTATCCGATAAAAATAAAATATGAAATGTTAATAATTATCCTCTACATAATCATATAACACTTGCTTGATGTAAACATTTAATCGTTTAATGCCCGTTTACATTGAATGATCATTTTTAGTTTACGCGATTTAACTTAACGTTTATGGTTTAAGAGCAAACGCGTAAAACCCTAAAAATAAATTGTGCATCACATAATGTCGTACAATGACCTAAAACACGAGGTGTTATACTTTATGTAAATTTAACACTTGCACAATATGAACAATATAGTTATCTAAACAATTAATAGGATAGTATGAGAAATTAATGTAAGACAAGAGATAAGAGTAAGAACAATCAAACCACAATGCGAAGATTCATAGTGGTTCGGTAACGAAGCACCTCTTCGCCCTACTTCACTTCTCGAGCACCTAACTCGAGAGTTTTCTTCACTATGTCAACAAGCTCTCTTATGGCGGAGAAAACCTTACACAACTTTCGCTTATCTTGATTTCCGACACTAAGCTAGATGTTGAGTTCTAATCTTAGCTAGAACCAATCTACCACAACTTCACAACTTCACAACTTCACTACATAACTTTGCTTCACGACTTGATCATGACTATACAACTTCTTCACACCTTAGTTTTCTTCACACTCCACTATTCCAAGCCATACTATATCACACTAAATAACTACTAATAGGAAAGATCACAAGATCCAAAATATACTTACAACAATCTCAAGATCTAACTACTACATAACTTACAAGATTTACAAATGATTTACAAGTTATGATATGGATGCAATAAGATTGCAACAACACACAAAGGTGTAATACTTCTTCACTTGATGGTAGGAAGTATTCTTCTCTTGCACTTGAGGATTTGAGCTTGGATCACTTGGAAACAAAGCTTTATGATTAAATGATCAAAGGATTTTAATGAGATGTGTGAGCTGTTTTTGATCAGAAGAATGGTGCAATAGCTCGTGAAATAGTGGGAAAAAGTCTAGTATTTTATAGGGGACAAACGAGGAGCCGTCTACCTTTTGGCGGTCCCCGTAAATTGGTTGGGTGGTACCTTAATTTTAAGGGGGGCCCCCCATGTATTTACATGGCGGGCAGCCCTAGATTGGCGATCCCCAGTTTGTCTTTGTGTGTGGGGGGATTTTCTAGAACTTTCTAGTCGTTTTAGGTCTGAAAATTTGAATTTCAAAATGTTTATTTTGAATAAAACATTTCTTTTAATTGTAGAAAATGTTTTGTAATGTTTATAAAAATGTTTACAATATTTTATGAAAGTGTGAGGTTGAATAAAAAATTTCCTTTGATCATAAAATACATTAAGTATTTATTTATTCATACCTTTAAGTGATATAATTTTCGAAATGAAAATTTACTACTAATTACTTGTTTACGTTTAATTTTACATTGAACCTTTTTATATTTTGTGATTATCAAAACGTAAAGATGTGAAAAATATTAATAATGTTTTTAGGCATTATTTCTATCAACATAGTAAGCACTAAAGGGTCTATAACATTTTACACACTCATTTCACACCCTATGAGCAAACTTATTGCCATTCTTTTTGTACTAACGACCTAAATTCAAACTTTTCCAAGTAAAAGAGCATTTTAGGAGGCACAAGCATGTTCTAATAGCACAAGGATACTCATAAGAGGCTACTTTAACACAAATCCACATCCAAACCACAGGCTCATGTTTCACTTAGATCATAACACAAAAATCAAAATATCTCTCTTATACGTTTGAGATACCTAAAACGGTTTCAAACGCACCTTAATCGCACCCTAACGATCAAAACCCCTCAACTAATTAGACAAAAACTACAACTTTTAAATTATGAACCCTAATCCGTTTTTAATTGATTACGATTGATAAAAAGAGTTTTAACCTAATTCGTTTTGCCAATATGATGAGAAATGTATTAGGAACGAGTAGAAGTGTACCTTTTGTTTTAAAACGAGTATTGATTTTCACGTTTGAAGCAAGCAAAATGTGACGTGAGAGAAATATGTGTTAAGTGTTTTTGAATTTTATGAAAGTGAGCGAAATGTGTAAAGAAGAATTATAACTGGCTAATTTTTGAAACTTGGCAAAATGGTCCTTGCGTTTTATATCTTCTTCTATTTCCATATTAAACTTATTCCTAAGTCTAACCTAGTTATATAAATGACACATTAAGCCCCTAAAGTTGCAAACTTAGATTTTAAGTCCTATATTTTACCTTTTAGTCCCTAAGAGTTAAATCCAATAACATCTTAAGCTCTTTTTGAGTTAAAATAATATTAACTACCCTTTAAATGATGATCCGTTATTGTTTAAAACTTTTTCCTTTTATTATGAGATGACTTTTTGAAAGATCATTTTTTGAAAGAATTTGACTATTTCTCCCGCTCAAATAATGTCTCGTTTTCTATTTAAAGAGTTATAGACATTGTTTGAGTGATAAAAAATTCTTTGAAAATCTTTTCTGATGAGAAATTAATATTATTAATTATTCTTCAAAAACAACACCAATAAAAACAAGATTTCTCTCGTTTGACATAAATAAATGCAGTGACACGTACACTATTTGATTAGATAGCACGGGTTGTGTTGCAAAGTAAACATAAGCCTTTGAATGAATATGAAGTAATTCATTCTCGAGAAAAATTCATTTCCCGTTATGAGGTCAAGTTTTCTATTGTCAAAATACTTGCCTTTAAATTGAAGACCGGGTTGGTATCTGAAATAATAGCAAGCCATTTGACATGTTTTGAAAACTATTTGAACTTATGCTCGAACTTCATTTACAGCCTCGTATCATTATTAAATGATATTTCTAAGGCCGTAAATGTTATCAATTTTCAGAAGACATGTCAAGAACACCATATTTTTATATTTTCTGATTTTTTTAATTTTGTATTTTCTTTTTATGATTTTATATAAAATGAAAAATCTTTTTGGGTTTTTCTAATTTTCTTATATACATATGATACAGAGGATACGTGAAGAGAGTACCACCATTACTATTCCTCTTCATCTGCCAGCTTTTTCAGAGTCTCCAAGGACATGCTTTGCATTCCAAGCTTTTTGATGAGAAATTCCAGTCGTTCTCGTGCAAAAGGCTTTGTGAAGATGTCTACTAATTGATACTCTGTTTTGACAAAATACAGCGCAACCACCCCGTTCTCCACTTGCTCTTTGATAAAGTAATGTCTGATGTCTAAATGATTGGATCGGGAGTGTTGGACATTGTTGCAACATAAAGCAATGGCACTTTTATTATCACAATACAGTGGCATCTTGTTGAACACAAGGACATAGTCAGTCAATTGTGATCGCATCTAAAGTATTTGAGCACAACATCATGACAAGGAAATGTATTCAGCTTCTATACTGGATATGGCGGTGCTCTTCTATTTCTTTGACAACCAGCTCACCAATCTATCACCTAACAGCTGCATACTTCCAGACGTACTTTTTCTGGTATCTTGGCAACCCGCATGGTCAGCATTTGCAAAAGTTGTTAGAGCAATGCAAGAATCCTTTAGATACCACAGACCCATATTAATGGATCCTCGTAGGTATCGAAAGATTTGCTTAACCGCATGTAAGTGCTTTTTGGTAGGCTTTGCCTAATACCGGGCACACATGCAAATACAAGGTCTGGTCTACTGGATGTGAGATACATAAGGGTGCCAATCATTCCACGATAACGTGTAGGATCAACGGCTTTCCCTTGTGGATCTTCATCCAATTTGGATTTCTCTACTTTTGGAGTATCCGCTGGTTCACAGGTTTCCATACCGTACTTTTTAATCGATTCTAGAGCATATTTGGATCGATTTAAAAAGATGCCTCTAGGACTCTGAGAAATCTGCAGTCCTAAGAAAAATGATAATTTGCCCATCATTGATATCTGGAATTTTGAACACATTATTTTTGAAAACGTTTCATAAAGATCAGGTTTAGTGGAAGCAAAGATAATATCATCAACATAAATTTGTACCAATAATATGTCCTTGCCTTCACGTCTGACGAACAATGTTGGATCGACGGTGCCTTTGGTGAACATCTGGGAGAGTAGAAATGATAAGTGCAAATCGTACCAAGCACGTGGAGCTTGTTTCAACCCATAAAGAGCCTTCTTTAACTTATATACATGATTGGGATTCTTTGGATCTACAAACCCGTCTGGTTGGCTAACATAGACCTCCTCACGTAGAATGCCATTCAAGAACGCGGTATTCACATCCATTTGGTAGACGACCATGTTCATATAAGTAGCAAATGCAATAAAGATACGGATGGCCTCAAGTCGAGCAACTAGAGCAAAAAATTCCTCAAAGTTTATGCCTTCTTCCTGACGATAACCTCTCGCTACCAAACGAGCCTTACTTTTCAATACACCTCCCACCTTGTCTAGTTTCACCTTATAGATCCACTTCAAGGTAATAACCATTACACAATCTGGATGAGGTACAAGCTCCTAAACTTCAAGAAGTTCAAACTCGTTGAGTTCTTCTTGTATGGCTTCAATCCAACAGGATTCTATCAATGCGTCTTTATAACTCTTGGGTTCAACGGAAGAAAGGAAAGCATTGAAATAACATAATAGAGCTTCATCTTGTAGTTGTTGTCGAGTGGAAATAGGTCTAGAAGGATCGCCAATAACATTGTCAATCGGGTGATCTTTGGTCCATTTGTTTATGTGTTCGGGTGGTTGATTGATTGAATGCACATGATTTGGAATAACAACCTGAGTAGAGGATTCTTCAGAACTAGGTTCTGGAATTAGAAATTCAACAAAGGGATTATTATCTATGTGTGCAACTTCAATATCATGGTCAGCTTCTTCAATGCCAAGAGGAATAACTAGGGGTGGTGTTTCTGGAGTTGTTTGAGAGGTACTTGAAAATGGTGCATCTTGATCAATTGTAGTTGAGGAAGGTGTATCGGTTAAAACAGCAGGTTCTGGTGCAATGACTACCAAAACTTGAGGATCAACACATGGTGGAGGATTAAGGTACTCATCAAACATTGGTTGAAACAATATTTCCTAATTGTTCTTTGTTGGTGGAACATACGAAGTTAAAGAAGGAATGTTTGGCACGAGTCCTGAACGGATTGTTCTAGGAGTCAAAAGTTTAGGCCTGGGTCCTGAACTGAATTGTTCAGAAGCCATTGTTGTCAACTTATCAAAATCAACATGAATAGATTGAATAATCATTCAGGTCCTTTTGTTGTAGATTAGGAATGCTTTCTTCGCGGGAGCATAACCAACAAAAATTCCAATATCAGTCTTCGGTTTCAACTTACCAAGATCTTCACCGTCATTAGTGGGATAACAGAGAGCACTAAAGACATGAAGATATAATAAATCAGGTTTTCGATCATGGAGAAGTTCACATGATGTTTTGTTGTGACGTTTTTAGATTAATGATCGTTTTTGTGTATAGCAAGCTGTCGCGACTGCCTCCGCCCAAAGAAATAACTGAGCCTTTAAAAAGATCAACATGGTTCGAGCAGCTTCAACTAAAGTACGGTTCCATCTTTCGACAATGCCATTTTGTTATGGAGTGCAAGCCATGTATGTTTGATGTGAGATTCCGACTTCTTCATAGTAAGCTTTCAGAGTATGATTGACAAATTCAGTACCATTATCAGTCCTGATGTTATGAACGGTTGCATTCAGACGAACTTGGATCATTTTTAGGAATTTAATTATGAACTCTAGAACTTAATCCTTTGAACGTAGAAATTTCACCCATGTAAACCTAGAAAAATCATCAACGATAACCAGTATATATTTTCTCCCATTGATACTTTGAACCTTTATTGGCCCGCAAAGATCCATATGCAGCAGATAGAGTTTTTCTTGAATGGAGTCTTCAGCTTTGGGTTTGTGGGAATATTTCTTACGTTTACCAAGAGCACAAGCAAAGCACAAGTGATCCTTCTGATACTTAAGTTTTAGAAGTTCTCGGACAAGACCTTGTTTGGCAAGAGAATTGATATAATCGAAGTTTAAATGAGATAATCTTCGATGCCACAACCAAGACTTGGTATTTGAGGCCTTAAACAATAGACATATAGTAGAGGAGAGCAACAAATTGTCCATAGATAATGTGTCTAAATTTGAACCCCTAGATCCCTTGAGTAGATGAACACCATCTAAGTCACGAATGAAACATGTATGTTTGTGAAAAGCTACCTCGAGATCGGAATCACAAAATTGACCCACGGAGAATAAGTTGTGACCTAATCCTTCCACATAATAAACCAGAGAGATTGTAACATTTCCCATTTGATAGTCTTCATAAACCATTATCTTAGCAATATGATCATTCCCAAATCTGACGGTACCCAAAAATTTACTGACGAAGTTGATGAGTTGAGAGCGATTTTCGGTCATATGCTTTAAGCAGCCGGAGTCCAAATACCAGAGAACAATTTGGACAACCTGCAATCATTAAGAGAAGAAGATGGAACATCAAAAACAGTGGATCCCCAAGATTTTTTGGGTTCCTTAGAGTTAGAAGTTTTAGATTCTAAAATCTTAACTTTTCTAGTGGAACCTACATATCTTGTTGTTTTTGGTCTCCTGCTGTAAACTAAGATTCCTTTAGTTTGTGTAGCTACTGATTTGGTAGAGGTTTCCTTAGTAGGCACTACTTTAGAGGAGGTAATCCTAGTTAAAGGGCACCTATTTCCAACTATAGTAAAGGTCCTACCTATAGGTTTCCATCTATATCTAATTTCACTAAGTACCTTACCCGTAGGTTTCCATACTTTTCTCATCTTATTTCTTTTAGATTTAGATTTCGAACGCACATTCACATCATTCACATAATCAATAATCACATATCATGATTAGCATCAAACAAACATTTGTTACAAATAGCATAAATAGATTCAAACTTAGCATTTCTCACAGAATGCTTAACAAGTGCATTACTGATAGGTTCAAAAATAAAATTCATCTTATTTAAACTCGATTTAACTTTTCTAGAGTGGTCTTCTACTTTATTCTTCTGATTGCTACTTGGTGGTCGCATGATCCTATTGTTCTTTGTATTACCTGAAGGCTTTGATCCGCTAGCACTAGTAGTAGGTTTTACTCCTGTAGAAGTCAACAAATGCTTGTTAGAATCTTTGATTTTAAGAGAATCAGCCTGCTTGGGAATATTGCTTGAAGATGTGACATGTTTAGCAAATCTAACTCTTTTGTCCTTGTTCATCGGTGTGACAGCAACTAACTTCTCACTAGGTTTTGGTGAATTAGGATATGTTTCAGAGGCATAGACTAACAATTCCTGAACGTGTTTTGTAAACATGCAAGCAGATTCTAATAGAGGTTCACAAGGATTCTGTGTTCTAGCGCGTTTTACAAATCCATAAAGAGTGTCAGTATTTTCTATAGTCTTCTCAATATAAACCTCATGGGCATCCCTATTGTTCTAAAGTCTATGAGAAATAGGTTCGATGTCTAGCTTGAACATTCCTGGAGCACTAGTGGCATTAGGTTTTGAAACCACAGTATCGACAACATTTTTCCCTTTAAGTTTCCATAATTCATTTTTCAATGCTGTAATAACAAAAATCTTTTCTTGAAGTTGAGCATTTAAATCTGAATTTTCAACAGACTTTGCATTAATTTGAGTAATTAAAGAGTCACAATGTTCTTTTGATTAAACAAGTTCTTTCTAATTGAGTCAAATTGGTCTTTGTAAATTGATTTCAAATGCTCTCGTTTTTTCTTAGATTTCATTTTCTAAAAGTAATTTTGCCACACTATGCTCCAGCTCAATGTTGATTGTTTCAATCTCATCAATGTCTTTCTTTTAATTTTGCCACACTATGTTCCAATTCAATGTTGATTTTTTTCAATCTCATCAATATCTTTCTTTATATTTTCCACACTATTTTTTCCACTCAAAGATTTGATTCTTTCCTTCAACTTTCTAATGACTATGTCCCTCTCTTGTAACTGAGCTATTAATTCATTTATTTCAAATAATTGATTAAATGTGGGAGCATTTAGGTTTTCACTAGAATTTTCCCTTTGAAAAATCTATTGATTAAGTTGAGTTGCTAATTCCAACAAAATGCAATGCTTTTCTAAAGTTGAATAACTTTTTACAAGTTTATCGTAAGCCTCTTTTTCAATGAAATCTTTCTTTTTGAAAAGCTCAGTCTCAAGTTCTAGACACTTACTGCAATCATTCACACATGACTTTTTTACATCAAAAATATCCACAGAATTCGCAACAATATGCACAATTTCTTGAGACATGATTTGGTTCAAGTGTTGATCATTATCAATCCTAAGTTGTTTTATTTGAATTTAAAAATGTTCTTGTCTACAGAACACTGATCAACAGCAGCCTTCATTTGGTTAAAAACAGTTTGAACTTTAGTAATTTCATCTAGAAGAGTTTTATCAAACGCATTAAATGTGTCTTTTAAAACTTTTAAAAATGGAATTATTTCAGTTACAAAACACTCTTTGTAATGTTTAAAACCCCAAGACCTACATAAATACATCAATGTTAGTCCCTCTTTTTCCACCACTTTGTCAAAATGGCCAATTGTATTTTAAGCTAATTTAAGACTTTCATTTACCAAACTTACCTTAGGAAGTTCACTAGGAGCTTCAATTATAATAGGTGTATGTGACGTAACGAGTGTTTTAGAAAGGGACGTATGTTTTAACCAGAAAGCTTGTTCTGCAGACAATTCTTTTTTAGTGACAAAACATTTTCCAAAATATTCTTTAATCTTATTTAATTTTGAATAGTCAATTGGAGAATTCTTAATCTTCTTTTCTATTGAAATTGGATCATTTTGTTTATCAAGCATCTTTGATCGACTCTCTTTCTTCCAAAATCAATGTCTCTTCATCATCAATCACAGAAATCACAACATGTTCTTTAGCAATAACACTACCATCATATAATGTTGGGTTTAATCGCTGAGCTTATTAGATGGAACATATTCTTGATACCAAGATCTTGTTTTGTGGATAGTCATCGTAAAAAACTTAAGGAATTTGTAGCAATATGCATTGCTTGCATAGATCGATACTCTACAAATAATATTCTCCATTCTTTATTTTGTTTTTCCAAAACATTTGTTTTCTTGTCAATGTACTTATACTATTTTTCTTTAGACCTCTGTTTAAAAAAATAAGTTCAATGTTTTGATAAGACTCCTTTTCCTTATGACATAATTAGAAAAGATTTTCTTAGTGTATCGATCTCCTGCAGAAAGTCGCAAGCTTTGCATTTCTATTCTAAATTAAATCATCCATTTTAGAATCTATTAATTTTTCCCTTTATTCAAATCACATTAAGTCTTGTTCAAAAATGTGATTTTGTTCTTTTGTATCTCTCAAGATCAGCGTTAATGTTCATTTACATTTTATTTGTCGTTATTTTCCTTATCAATGTGAACTACATGATCATGCATTTGTTCACCAAGGCTAAGCCCCCAATAAGATCATTAGGTGGCAGAAGGATTAAGTACATAATAACCGCATCTTGTGACTCTTTGCATATATTGAAGTACGAAATGAAGAATACTACCACTATGTAGCTCATTATCGTTGAAAATCATGTGTTTGTTTCAAAATACTCATCTCTTGCACATCTGATTACTACATCATTCAGATAAGAATCAAAATGGTAAACCTAGAGAGAACATCATGATCACACTCACGAATTGATTTGCCATCAGAACCGCTTTAGCCGAGGATAAGTCATCACAATCCGAGTCATATGCATCCAAGTCTTCTGTCTGGAAAGCTAAATTCAGAGGGATTGTCTACTGAGCAACTAGAGCTTCTAATATACCAGGGTCTGCTAAAAATGAAAGTTGCTCTTCATCTAATATCTGACATGCTTCTTGAGCTTCAGCTAACATCAAAATCTCCTTAAACCATGCAGCATTCTTTGGCCTTTTGGGCTGAGTACACTGTCTCGCCATATGCCCTTCTTCTTGACAGTTATAACACTTCATAACGCTTTGTTGACCAGCTGTAAAATTTCCCTTTGAAGTAGTAGCAATTCCTCTATTTCTGGTGCCAGCATAACCCTGAGTTTGTCTTCCTTAAACTTGTTAAACTATGACTTTACCATCTTGAATGGTTTCTTAATTTCTCAGATTAGACAATGTTTTGAGTTGATTATTTGAGGATGGAAACCTTGATGCTAAAGCAGACAGAAATGTCATTGCTTTGTTAATGCATTCAATTGGATCTTTGCCTTGCTGAAACCTAGGAACAACGAGACTAGAGTCCAATTAGGGAAATTTAGCTTGAGATAATTGAGTTATCGATGGACATATAAATGGTTGATGAGAAACTGAATGTTGTTATGGATTGACTAGAGTGTGATGTTGTTGATGATGAATGGGTTCTGCATAAACTGGTGTGAATTTTTGAGGAGGTGGATACATTAAAGAAACTGAATGTTGTGGTGACTGAGATAGATTGTATAGAGTTGGAGAATTGGCTACTAAAGCAAGAGGATCCGGGTATCTTTCATGCGTGATACAAACTTCATTAGCATGTCGTTCATGCTAACTAAGGTATGCATACAACTGATCATAGTTGGTGGTATACAAACTCTTAGCTGACTTCACATCAGTGACAAACTTGCTCCATTCTGATGGAAGAGCATTTAAAAACTTGGTATTGACTTGAACTTGTTGCATAGTCATCCCAATAGTATGCATGTCATTGATTTGCTGAGAGAATCTCCAATAGTACTCATACAGAGTTTCACCCTGAACATAAGCAAACTTATCAAATAAGTTATACAATCTGCATTCACGTTCTTCGTATGATAATTCAGTGCCTTTCATTAGCATCTTGACTTTATCCCAAATATCCTTAGCCGCCTCTTGATGGTTAACAATTGCATACACATCAGGTGGAAAACCATGAAGACTGATATTGGTTGCTTGAACATCACAGTCATCTTGAAGTTGTTGTGCTTCAGTGAGTTCAGAGTATTTCTTAGGTTTAGTTTGCCCATTTTCTTCAACAGTTGGGTAAACCAATGGACCATTATCGATTGAATCAAGAATCATCCTACCATGTTTCTTCCTTTTGATGAATAAACGTATACGACTTGCCCATGTATCATACATTGATTTTTCAAGCATTGGAGGACGGTTCTCATCTCTAGCAATAATGATGTGTTCTGCTAAAGTAGTCATCTTGAATTAATTGAAAAGTGAAATGATTAAAGAGTGATCGAACAATGATAAAGGAGGATTGTGTTAAGAGTCGTTGTTGTTGGTGATTAAGATTGATATTCCATGGGATTTTACAAATCTTTACTAAAACCAAGAAATCCAAGTATTTCACGAGATTTTACAATGTAAGACAAACCGTAGAAAATAAAAACTTTTTGTGACTGATGTAATGTTTCGCTTGAATATGAAAAATGTAATGTTTCGCCAGTAATGTTTCGCTTGCAATGTTTCGCTTGGATTATGACTATGTAATGTTTCACTTGAAAGATGAAAATTGGACAAACTTTCGTCTTACACAATTACGTATTTCGCTTGAACTAACAACCTGTCATAAATCACTTGCTAACATATTACGCTTACTAACATGTTTCGCATGGACATATTTCGCTTGACCTAAGAAAAATTAAGCAGAGTTGCGTTTCCTAGAAATGACATAAATAGCTTGAGGTCAACCTGTCATATTTCGCTTACAACATATTTCGCTTATAATATTTTTTGCTTACATACATGTTTCGCTAGCTTCAAACATATTTCGCTTCCTTCAAAACATATTTCGCTAGCTTCAAATAAAAACGTACTTTTTCAACAAAAACTCACCCTTTTTGACGTTTTACCTTGATTTTTCTTGCACAACTAGTTATCTTATGCATAGATCTTGCTTAAAAACATAAACTTTAACACTTTTAAACACAAAAATCTGGGCTTTAATCTTTTAAGACACGAGAACCAAAAATAAATGTGGAAAACTGGAAGGGGGGTTGAATAGTTTACCGCTTTTTAATTTGATGTATAGTTTGTTTATAAAAACTTAGATTCGACTTTATGTGATCTCAATATGTGCAAAATATGAACAATACAAATAAGTAAATAAATGATATGAAAGACAAGAGATAAGAGTTAGAAAGATCAAACCACAATACAAGGATTTATAGTGGTTTGGTAATGAAGCACCTCTTCTCCCTACTCCACTCCCCGAGCACCAAAATCAAGATTTCTCTTCACTATGTCAACAAACTCCCTTTAGGCGGAGAAAACCGTACACAACTAAGCTTACACCTATTTCCGACACTAAGCCAAATGTCGAGTTCTAATCACATCTAGAACAAATCTAACACAACTTTTGTATTTTGAGGACTAAAATACTAACCGTACTACTTCACAATAATTTACTTCTTCACTTCACTACACAACTTCTCTTCACTTTACAACTTCACTACGCTTCACAACTTCACTACATTTCACAACTTCACTTTGCTTCACAACTTCACTATACCTAGACACTACTACGATCACACCAATCTAACACTACTTACTAAGATCACCACGATCTAACTATACTTACAATGATCACCACAATCTACCTATTACACACAACTACAATACATACCTTTACAATATACACAAATGATTTACAAGATATAACACAACTTCACAACAACATCAACTAAACTATAACACTTCTTGACTTGATGATAAGAAGTATTCTTCTCTTGCACTTGAGGAATTAAGCTTGAATCACTTGGAAACAATAGCTTAAGATTAAATGATCAAAGGATTGTAGGAGATGTGTGGACTGATTTTAGACAGAAAAGAATGAGTGCAAAAGGTGAGAAAATCAGTGGGGAACAGTCCAGTATTTATAGGCAAACTGAGGAGCATTTTTGTCTGGCCGAACTGGTAGCGCGGTCGTATAGGTCACCTCGGTTACGCATTCGGTTAGTCAAACATAAGAAAGCTTTAGTGTCTGTATCCACTTGTTGCTTTGAGGTTGTGACTTAATAGGTTACAATTTAGTGACCGTATACAATGTACAACCAACAAAGCATGATTTTTTTTGTGTATATTTTGTCACATTAAAATTAAAAATAGAGTGGCCAAACAGTGGTTAATATGTGTGACCAATATGGTGTTTAAAGTGAGAAATGTGTATTTTGTGTGGACTATGTGTTCATCCAATGGCAACATTGAATTGATATGTTTTGTGTAGATCATTTTGTAATATTTATAGCCTACATAAAGCCATGTTTGTTTGGGTATTAGTCACATACAACTAGGCTTAAGTGACACAAAAGTGTTTATAAGTGAGACCATATGGTGTTTAATTGAAGAAATGTATAGTTTGTGTGGACTTTGATCATTAATGAGCCAATGAATTGATGTTGTCTTGTGACCTTTTTTAATATTTAGCTCATACAAAGTATGTTTTTTTTGGGGTATTTGTCGCCATACTCTAAGTTTAATAGTGACACTAATATGTGTTAATAAGTGTGACCATATGGTGTTTAATAAGAAATGTTTATTATGTGTGGATATGTCATCCAATAGGCCACTATGAATTTATGTTTGTGTGGCATTGAAACTATTTAGTCACACAAAGATGTTTCTTTTAGGTGTTTAGTCAAATAAAATTAAAGCATTAAGTGGCCAAAAGTGTTAATAAGGGTGGAACATATGATCGTTTAAGTTGAAGAAAGGTATTTGTTTACGTGACTTTTGTTAAGCATATGGTCACATGAATTTTATGTTAGTGTGGCCTTTTGTAATACTTTAGTCACATAATGATTGTTTTGTATGGGTATTAGTCATATACAATTACAGCATAAAGTGACCAAAATATTATATTGGTGAAAAGCTGCTTGTTTAAGTAAGAAATGTGTATATTGTGTGACTATTGATTATCCAATGGCTACATAAATTTTATGTTTGTGTGGCCTTTTGTAATATTTAGTCACACAAGTCATGTTTCTTTTTTGTGTTTAGTCACAGACAATTAAGCATAAAGTTGCCAAAAGTGCTAATAAGTGTGACCATATGATGTTTAAATTGAAGAAATGTGTATTTTGTGTGATATTGGATAATCCAGATAGGTCAACATGCATTTTATGTTTGTGTGCATTTTGTACTATTTAGGTCAAACAAAGCATTGTTTGTTTTTGAGTATTTTAGTCAATATAATTAAGCATAATTAGCCAAAAGTGTTAATAAGTGTGACCCTTATGGTGTTTAAAGTGAAGAATTGTTATATTCTTGTTAGACTTTTGATCATCCCAATGGTCACATGAATTTTAGTTGATTGTGTGGCCTTTCTGTAATTTTAGTCACAAAAAGGAATGTTTTTTGGTGTAGTTAGTCACCTTAAAATTAAGAATAATAGTAACCAAAGTGTTAATAAGTGAGAACATGTGTGTTTTAAAGTGGTGATATGGTATTTGTGTGGACTATTAATATTCAAAATGGACACTGAATTGTTATGTTTGTGTGGCATTTTGTAATATTTAGTCACACTAAGAATTTTAAGCATACACATGACCAAAAAGTGTTAACAAGTGGACCTTTATGCATCTTTTAGTCAGATTTAAGAAATCAATATTTATCAAAAACAAAATCAAATATATTTATTCAAAATAAATTCAAATACATTAAACTGGAATGTACTATACATGAACTATTTCAATTGTAATGGTCGTATATACTAAACTTCTCAATTAACTAAGGCTTTTCGATCCCTCTTCTTATTAGCTTCCTTTGCATGGCATCATAGAGACGGTAATGTTTTTGCGATTGTTTTGTGTAATTTAGGTTGCAGTTTTCGTTCTCACAGTGATCATTTGTATTTTAAATTGGTCGGTGTTGCATGCTAGGAAACAAAACGCCGCGTGTATCAACGCTGAGTAAATTGGAAAGACATTATACTATATGTTGGGTACATAGAACACATGTATGTACTTTTGATCAAAAACAACTTTATTTATGCACAAAACCACCTACTGAATCACAAAATGTTAGTGCAAAACCGTTCTTCCTACATTCGGTATAAATGTTGCATTTACTAGTGATTCATCAATTGTCTATTTTGTAGCATCCTCTTGGGAGTGCTTTTTGTTATGAAGCATATTTTTCTCACTCTTGTATACAGTTAACCTTTGCCAATAATTGGTTGTTTTCTTTAAGTGTAATTTATGCATCTTTATTGCCTAAAAAAATGATTTTGTGGCAAGTATGTATCAGAAATTAATTAACAAATAGAATTATAAGAACATGTTGAAATTTATAATTGTGGTCATGTACACGTCTCATTTATTGTATGGGAATCTTGACTTGAATAATCCTTTCGGATTGATCTAGTCGTTTTTTATCTCCCACAGATTTAACAGTTTCCTGTATGCATATAAAACACGGTAAATATATAAGACATGTATGTAGAATTCAAAAATCACAGGGGGGTGGTTTTATTTAATTACTTACCTTTTTTTCATTTACATTTCGAATGCTCGCATCATTATGATCACATCCAATAACAGTTGTTCGCCTATCCTCATCAACCTGTTCTTTATTGGATGAATTTCCACCCGGAGACACCTGCAATATATAAGAAATGTGTTGGGGTTAAAAAAAGGATTCTTTAGATACGATGATAGATACTGCTGTTGTTATGGTTAAGACTGCCTGATTAAGGATTAGAAGATAAATATACCAAAGTCATTAGTGTTGAGCTAGTTACAAAAATGTTTGCTTCTGCTGTGTTTGTTGCAAATGTTAGTATATTAATGTTGCTTGGGTTTAAGTATTTGATATAAGCTAGGTACTGTTGTGTTATTTTATGCTTCTTAGATATGCATGAATTATATTAGGAAAGGATTTAATTAGATGGAAACTTATTGTAAGCCATTAGGTATCTTGGTGTATAAATGGAGGTCCTAGGGTTATAGGTCAGATGTAACTGCTTTGTATAGGATATTAGTCGCTGTGTAGCGTTAATTAAGTTAATTAAAAATGATAATTGTTAACAACATAAAAAGAGGTCTTACATCTATTTGGTGTCATGGGTATGGCCATTGACTGCAACTGCCCCCTTGTGCAGCCAACTAATTTTTCAGTTTAGTCACCATTCCCTCTGTCTGTGACATCTTGCTGGACATACTCTTGTAATATAGTTCGTCTTTCATGTTCTCGTCTCGCTGCATTCAATGTTAAACTTTTATAACAAATTTTTTCATCAGCTGGCTTTGTTTGCTTTCGTGGAAGATCAAATTGCTCTTGTATGTACTCTATCTTTTCCCACCCCTCTTGAAATAACCTCCCTTTTTCTTATCCTAATACAAGTGTCATCGCATCAGTGACTTGATTACCTGCAATGGTTTCCTTCTTGATCTTGTCTCAGATTCTTTCCTGCAACAACATATGGGAAAATAGTTATTATCGAAAATGAACATAATAAAAAAATTGCAGTTTCAAAACTTACAAAGTCTATTCCACTGATCTAATCTCATCATCTTGATATTCTTCGTCTTTGTTTACCCTTCTTGCACCACAGGGTACCAAGGTCGTGGTTTCTCCTCATCTTGTTCAATTTCTTTTTTTTCATTCTTATAAAACATCAATACATACACATGTAAGTAAACCGATTTAAACGAATGATGCTATGTAATTGCCAAATGTGCAAATGTGTTATCTTACCCTTTTCTCATTCAAATGTGCGTATCTACCTCATCCCATTTGTAGCAGAAAACCCACACTTCGAACCGCTATTTTTGCAATTAGCAGAGATTCCACCTTTGCAAACCCAAAATCCATTTAAGGCGTTTAGATGAAGTAATGCTGACTAGTATAAAACTATATATATGGAATCAACAAGTTATGAAACGATATATGAATCTTATATAAAAAATGACTATTAAAACTTGTATTCCTTGGTGCAACCTACCCTTTATGTGTTAGTAGTTTACAAAATTGACCCATCTTCGGCTTTTATAATTGCAGTGTACTTCGCGGGACTTATTTAGCTTGGAGGTGTATCTTGGTTGGGCTATAGTAATGTTTGTCTCAAGTTTCATTATAAAATTCCTTAGAAGTGACCAAGACGATTCATTACCATCAGCTTTGACCGTCAAGTAATCATCTAGTATCGCTGCAAAGATTTAACAACAATGGTGGTGAATTAATTAGTTGCACATTATGTAATGAGAGATAAACTTATGTAGTACTGGTTCATAAATAGTATATGTGTACTGTGATTTATACCCTAGTTTTATTTCTGCTTCTGAACCCACATTCTTCCAGGATAGAATTGCCAATATATATGCTCACGAACCATGTCTCCTAAAAAACTCAAAAACAATGCTCTGTGTTTTCCTGATATCCTATTCAATGCATCGAAGGTTACACTGAGCTTTACTCCACCGGGTTTTCCATATTCCTTGCGAAACTTGCATAACCTGGTTATGCCCCTCTTAGCATAACCATTTGAATGGTTGTTTTCATCATCCTCATGCGCAACCTCAATATACTCCTCTGATTGATATCCTAAATCGTCAATTTCATTTTCATTTTCGTTATGATTAAATTAACCAAAATTGGCATGATTATCAAGGCTTCCGTTTCCATTGATTCTTCAGCCGCATTGTGTTAAAAGAAAGAAAATATGTTAAAAGTGGTAATTAATGGTTTGTAAAAAGGATGTTATTGTTCTGTTTTGGTTGCAGCCTTTTTTTTAGAGAGATGAAAAAGTGTTTTTGCTGAAATTAGGAAAATAAACCGTCCATATTCATATGTGATTTTAAAATTTTTGGCTGCAATTTGGCTCCAAATTTTAAATTTTTAAAAAGTTAAAATTTTTGAATTATTGATAATTTGACATTGATTATTTAAATTTGGCGCTCAATTAAAGATGTAATCTTTTATCATTAAAAAGGAATGTGTGACTATATGTTTATTAACAATTTAAATTTATTTTAAAAAATAAAATTTTATGACAATTAACATATTAAAAAGTAGTAATCTTACATGTTATACTCATCCATATAGTCATAATACCAATTGATTCTACCAAAACATCTATCTAATACAAAATTTAAAAAATTTAAATTTAAATTAAAAATTTAGAAAATTTAGAAATACGTTACCAACATACCGAACCGAACCGCCCCGTGAACACCCCTAATATGACCCATATGATGTCAAATACCATTAATGAATGTGACTAGTGATATCCTAATGCAAATTTGTCCTAATGACCCATATGAATTAGCCATAATCATGTCATGCATGGGTTCCATTACAATATAAGCCACTTCAACCCAATGCACATGACCCATATGTTAATTACCCATTGTCACCTGTCTTGATGTTTCGGTAAATGACACCTTTAGAAACTACATCCCAATGTATATGACCATATGTTGTAAAATACCCATTATTGAAATAGTGAAAAGTTATATACTAATGCACATGGACCATTGTCCTATGAATTAGCCCTTAATCTGCAGGTAATTGCAATGGGTTCCATTACATATAAGCCACTACAACCCATGGCACATGACCCATGATCTATGTTAATTACCAATTGTCACCAGTCATGATGTGTCATAACATGACACTCTAAGCAACTACAACCCCATGCATATGACCCATATGATGTCAAATACATATTAATGAAATATGTACTTAGTGTTATCCTAAATGCACTGAACATATGATCGATGACCAATATGAATTTAGACATAATCACGGTCGTGCATGGAGTTCCATTACAATATAAGCCACTTCAACCTAATGCACATGACCCATAAACAATGTTAAATTACCAATTGCACCAGTCATGGATGTGTCATAATCTTGACACTCTAAGGCAACTACAACCAATGTATTTGCACCATATGATGTTCAAATACCATTAATGAATGTTATGTGACCAGTGATATCCTAATGCACATGACCCATGATCGACCCATATGAATAATTAGCCATAATCATGGTGTGCATGGGTTCCATTACAATATAGCCACTACAACAATGCAATGGGACCCGTTGACCCATGTTAATTACCAATTTTCACCAATCATAGATGTGTCGTAACATGACACTCTAAGCGTAACTAAAACCTAATCCATATGACCCTATTGATGTCAAATACCCATTAATGAATGTGACTAGTGATATCCTAATGCACATGACCTATGAACCCATATGACATTAGACATAAATCACTGTCATGCATGGTTTCCATTACAATTTAAGCCACTTCAACCTAATAGCACATGACCATGTTAATTACCTATTGATCACCAGTCAGGGATGTGTCATAAAACATGACACTCGAAGCAACTACAACCCAACAATGTATATAGCTATATGATGTCAATATGAATGTGACCAAATGATATAATAATGCACATGCCCTTGATCGACCCCATATGAAATTAGCCATATTCACCGGTCATTGCATGGGTTTCATTATAATATTAAGTACTACAAACATGTTAAATTAACCATTGTCACCAGTCAGTGGATGAGTCATAACAGGGAAGGTCAACCGATACTCACAGAATATTCCCGCATCTTGAAAGATATTATTTAGCTACAGGCAGGTCGATCGCCCGACTATCGATTCGCGATTTTTTCAACCTTTGCTACTATTACGTTAAATTTTGTAGTAAACAATTAAAAAACTTTATTCACAACTATTATCATGGCTAAAAGTATTTTCCTAATTAATCCCGCCTAGAATGATTACAAAAGATACTGGGAGGTCGACCGCCCGTCTATCGATTCACGATTTTTGCAACCTTTTCTATATTATCGTGGCTAAAGGTATTTTCCCTTTGATATTTTCGTGAAATATTTTGTAAAATTCATGATAATGTATTCCCCTAAAAATTTCATGAATCATATTCCCCCAGAAACAACTCCTCATATCACCCGCCACAACTCCCTCTCATCTCACCACAAATCCTGTCACCACTACAACTCTCATTACGTCACTCTCTCGTCGATCTCTATCACTCTCCTGTCATAGACCCACCACTCCCATCACCAATAGTAAGTATTATGTTCCTTTTTGTACACATCGTTCTAAAAAACCGTGTTTATGATTTTGTAATTGAAAATGTCTTGATTATGCTGTAATTGAACATTTGTTTTAAGATTTCTTCTTGTAAATTATGTCATATTTCTTTGGTCTCTTCCCCCCCCCCCCCAACACCCCCCCCCCCCCCCCCCCCCCTCCCAATCCACCCCTAGTTTAATTGGTTTTTATTTAAAATATATAGTAGCCCTTGTTAAGCCTATTTACCACATGAACATGGAATCTGAATTAGGACTAAATGTAATTAGGGGTTCCTGGATCGGGTGATATTTACAAGGAGATTGGATGTGGTTGAAAAGCTATAATTTAGCCCTCAACCAACTATCTTAATTGAATAAATAAATGTCAAGTAACAGAATCTTTTACTTATATTGTGATGTTTATATTGGTTTTTGTTCACCGGACTTTTAATTCTAAACGATGGGTGTGCCCTGCTGGGACACTTTTATAAAATTGGACCAAGTCTTGGATGGTGGAAACTAATAGGTTCTGCAAATCTTATGTTGATGGATAGTAGCAGCGTTTATGATTATGCAGTACACAACTCTAGCAGAGACGGGGACATCGACCACGAGTAATTTAAAAAAACATAATTACTTTCCATGTACGGTATTCCAAATGTTTTTTAAAAACCATACAGAGCATAAAGTGGAGGAAGTACGTTACCATTTATACAGACATGGGATTGTATTTAGCTACACAAAAGTGGAACCTAAAACCATGGAGAAGGGTATGAGCCATCAATATGTGCCATTAAAACCTGTTAGGCTACAACAGAGTTTGTTGACGACATGGATTTTGCTTATATTTCCCAACGATGGCCATATCTGAACAATTAGAAAATGGTTTAATGCTATAAATGATAATTTTGATGTGGATGGCCTTGTCAAGTTTCAAGAATATAACTATTAGACACAGAGAAGCCTCTTAAGATGGATGTCTGCTTCACAAATTGTCCGCAATAGTTAAACTACTAAACTTGAAGGGTAAATATGGAGCTTCTGATAAGTTCTTCACTGAATTACTAGGCTTGATAAAAAAGATGCTACATTGTAGTAGAATATGTAGAAAAACTAATCAAGCCAAAAAAGTTATGAGATTGATGGGATCAGGATACAAAAAGATACATGTATGTATCAACAACTGCCTTCTTTACTGGAAGAATGACAAGGATCTGACTGCGTGTCGAACTTGTAGGATATCAAGATGGAAGGTGGATAATAGACAAAAGAAAGTGTACAAATAATTCAGCAAAGGTTAATGTGGTATCATTTCCAATCATACCAAGACTGCAAACGACTATTTAAGATGCAAAAGTATTTCAGAAGATTTATGATGGAACGCGACATGGCAGGATAACTGATGTGTGGTTGTACAACTGTAGTTCCACGCATGGTGTACCTATAGATGAGAAATTCACCGAAATCCCTAATGATTCATGATATCTATCGGCTAGGTATTAACGGGTTGATGGGTGGTTGACGTCAACTCGGGAGAAACATGCATCACAGTGTGTGGGCCAAATTTTAAACATGTCATATTCAAAACTTCCTCCTTGGTTGTTGTTATGAAAAGATTGTTTTATCATCCTTTCGGTTTTAATTGCGGTGATCTACTAGGGAATTGTTATCGATGTTTTTTAGAAAACCGTTGGTTATGTTCTACATACCGTATTTCGAGACAGGGATGTTGATAAGTATTATGCTTCCTCAAAAGATTACTTTTTTTATAAGTGCGTTTGTGTTATGGATAATAAATGATTACCCTGCACTTGGTACATTATGTGGCTGCCCGTACAGTGGATTCAAAGGTTGTGTAGTATGTGGGAAAGTACAATTTGTCGTTAGGATTTTTGGCTCATCCAAGCAGAAGTTATGTGGTTCACAGACGATATCTATCATATATACCATCCGGTTCAGAAGCAAAAAGATGCATTTAATGGACAACAAGAATTTCTCAAGGCTCAAATTCCAAATGACAGGGGAACAAATATAAATAAGCGTAAAAATATTGAAATTAAGTGGGGAAAAGGAAAAACGGAAACAAACAACAATGCATCAGAAAACAAGAAAGATAGAGAGGCAGAGGTGGGTAAGATTCAAAAGCAGGGAATAGAATTAACTTATAAAAAAAAAATAAACAAAAACAGAAGATAGATGGTCAGTCAAGCACAAGTATACAGATTAAAACGTTGTGTATTGAAGAATTTCTTACATTTGGTATCGAAAAATTAAGTATTGGAGGCATAATCATGTTCCACATTGTATTGATTTTATGCATGTAGAAACAATGTTACTAAGAGTATAGTCGGAACTCTGCTACATGTTCCGGGAAAGACGAAAGAAGGATTGAATGCTTGATTGGATCTGGCTGAGTTGGGGGTAAAACCAGAGTTGTTTGCTATGCAAGATGAAGACAAAACAACACTACCTCCAGCAGGTTATACATTAACGAATGCTGAAAAAGACATCTATTGTGAAACGTTACACAGCATCAAGGTACCAGAAGGCTATTGTTTCAAATTTCTCTGTTGGTCAACCATAAGGATAGGAAGCTCATTGCTTAAATCACATGACTATAACATGCTATGGCAAGAGTTTTTGCAAATTACTTACTGTTCAATCATGCAGCACCCATGATATGGTTTTATCAGGTTTTGCTTTTTCTTTAAATCGTATGTAGAAGAAAATCATATTACAATATCTTGATTAAGATTGCAAGCGATTGGTAGTGATACTGTGCCTACTCGAGAAGTTCTTTCCTACGTCATTTTTTGATATTATGATACATTTGACTGTGTACCTAACAAGGGAGGTAAAATTATGTGGTCTTATATGCTTTCGGTGGATGTATCCCTTCGAAAGTTGTATGAAGGTTATTAAAGGACACATGAGAAACAGAAATAAACTAGAGGGATGCATTGCTGAGGAGACTATTGCAGTAGAAACAATAGAGTTTTTTAGAGAATATCATAAATCCATGGAAACTATTGGTATCCCACCTGATAAACATGAAACTTATCAAAATGAGGAAGGAAAGCCATTATCGGCCGGCAAATCAAGTGAAGTTTCTGCGAAACTCTTTCAGAAAGCACTTTTGTATGTAATACATAATACAGATGAAATTGTACAGTATATCGAGTAAGTATTACTAACACATGTCTATTTCGTTACTTAAAATGTTCTATCAAATATAATAATCAAAGACATTATTTCAGGCGACACAAGCAAGTTTTGAAAACAGAAAACCCGGGTAAACGAATAGCATTTCTAGAGAATGAGCACAGTAAATCTTTTGCTAAGTGGTTACACAAAGAGGTAACTAATCGTATGTTATTTATAATTGTTTATTTGTTGTTCCTTAAATTTGAAGCTAATATATACGTGTAATGAAATTCAGGTGGAGAGAGAGTTAGCGATCGACAAAGAAAGTGTATCAGAAACTGTAAGGTGGATATCATATGGACCACACGCCACCGTAGTGAAATACGATGCATATAACATCAATGGGTATACCTTTCGTATGAAATGTCATGATGGCAAAGTTTACCAGAACAGTGGGGTTAGTGTTGAGGCAATCGATCTGCACATATCTAAAGAAGTTGCAACCACAAGACAAGCATACTATTATGGTGTTTTACAAGAGATATGGGTACTAGATTACCGTTTCAGGCAAATTCCTCTTTTCAAATGTGATTGGGTTAATCATAAATCTAGTGGTGTGAAACGTGATAAACTTGGCTATACATTGGTCGACCTGAATAATTTAGCCCACAAGGTTGATCCGTTCGTATTAGCCTCACAAGCACTACAAGTGTTTTATGTGAAAGACCCGATAGATAAAAAATTGTCTATTGTCTTTAAGACACCTCCCAAGAATTACAAAGATACGTATGACGAAGTCGATGAGGAATTTAGTACCGTCATTCACCATCGCAATGATAACGTATTGCCTTTTATAGATCAATGTGACTTGGCTAATGAATCACGAGATGACTACAATCAAAAGGACTGTGGAGGTGTTGTGATACGAAAATCCAAGTGAACCATGTCATGCTCAAGTTGTCATGCAAATACTATTCTATTTGTGATTGATTTTTATTTTATATATATTTTTTACATTTGTTTGGTTTTTTATTGTGAATGTATATGAAACTCATTTAGTACTACCAGGCAATAGTTAGTGCTGCCAGGCATGTGAGCTGTAATGGTTGTTTAGTGTTAATAATGTTCAGTTTGTGTCTGTGAATTAAGGTTATGATAAGTATGAAGGATGTATGGAAGTTTTGGCGCTGAATATCTTTAATGAAAGTAATGATGTTTATTAACTGTTTAGGTGTTGTTTAGTCTTAATAATGTTTAATTTCTGTCTTTGAATTAAGGTTATGATAAGTATTGTATGAAAGTTTTGCTGGATAATCTGAATGACAGTTATGATGTTTAGAACTGGTTAAACTAGTTCATACTGCTAGGTTAAACCAAATATGCTAGGTAAGTTCTATATGACCTAAGCTAAGAACTGAATGATACATTAATTTAATGATAAACACCACATTAATTATTCCACCCACACCGCATAACCTATCCCTTACCCTTAAACTCTTCCACCCATTCATAACACACATTAATTCATTTCACCCACCAAAATCGTTCAGCTACAGTAATCCCTAACACTTTTTCATAAACCCTAATTTCAAACATGGAAAATCAGAACGGTAACTTTATTATCTTATTTTTTTTCCTTATTTCCTTTTTTGCTTATTATTTTAAGTCTTCTCAGCTTATGTATGTCACATTATATGCTTTTTTTTTTCAAGTTAAATGCTCATGTGTTGGTTTGTGTTGTTGCCTTATTCTGCCTCATGTTTATTAGAATGAGAACTTTTTAGAATCTCCTCTTTATTCTTATAACACATATATAGCAGTTTAGGGGTGTTTGGATTAAAAAATTAGACCCATATGCATTAGCCACATTATGAAGGAGTGTTTGGGAATTCATTGTGAAAACCAAATAACTGATTTTGATATTGCTAAGGATATTAGAATAGGTAGCAACCTATTCCTCAGGCCATACCCACACACCATTTTGCTGTCAACATTAGTTAGAGCTTTAATTGAAAAGACTTCCTTAAGTATGCATAGCTCAGACTTTATTGTTAACTTGCAGAAAACATTGTTGTGAATTTAGATAGTATGCATTGCTGAAGAGAAGACAGGGAAGAGGAAGCTTAGAAGTGGATAGTGATGTTAATCTACTTTATGATGTTATGTTTTTTGGTCCTTATGCTATAAGGTAGTAAGATGTTAAATCTACTATAAAATATGATATGACCTTAACTGAATTTTATGTAGTTAGAAATGGTTTGTATTTGGTTATTGAAGTAATGATGTAATTTTTATTGTGTTATCTGCTTATTTTGATTGACAAATGTGTGTTTTGGTTAGGATATTATCTGCTGATACTTAATTTTCTTTTGCAGAAATAACTGACATTAGCTCAGACAACTCAGATAACAGGAGATGGGTAGCAAAAAAACAAGTGCTCTAGTATTTTATGGGCTATCAACACAAGGATTGCTAGATGCTGCCTCATTGTTGAGAAACACTATATCAAGGATTACATTTCCCCTATGAAGGTGTTACAACATGACTGCCCTGCAGCTCCATCCTCACAGACAGTCACCTATAACAGCATCCATAGCAGGCATCATCATTGATAAGAGCTTGTTATCACTAGTAGAAGGCTACATTTCCACTTGTAAAGACCTACTTGTAACCCTCTTGTTGCTCACATCCACACAAGAAGGCACAAGTAACACATCTACAAATGGCATCACCCACAATACTAGTAACCAACCATCTGTATTTTGTGTGACAAGGTAAACTTGATGATTGACAAGGTAAATATCAAGTTTAGGTGGGGATTGTTGGGATTTAAAAGGCTTCATATTGGTTTTCTAGTTTCTGCTGTTGATTCAGAGTTACTAATGTCAGTTAAAGATTAGTGCTGCTAGTTGAAGTTTTTGCTTCTGCTGAAGTTTTGAAGAATTTACTCCAAGTAGTTAGTGCTGTTAGAGTAAATATTAGTACTGTCTTTGTAAGTTAATACTGTTAGTATATTAGTCCTGTTTTGTATAAGTTAGTGATGTTTTGTATAAATTAGTGCAAAGCATATGGTTAATAACTAATTAATCATCCCCCAATCTAAACAGATACTACTATGGTTTAGTGTGACCATATATGACATTTTGTCAAGTGTGTGACATATAGTCACATAAATATCTGACTGTGTGGCCATTCAAAAAACTGCATGTGTGACGAAATCCCAGATTTGTACTCACAATGAAGCTTAAACTTCTATATTAAAACAGAAATGCATTACATTAACGAATAGGTTGCTTTGGCAAGATGGTAACCTGCTTGACTTCTGTAAGGGAGGTCGCGGGTTTGATTCTTGCTAGGGTGTAAAATCCTTTTTTATTTTCTTGTTATGAATATATTGGTTTTTTTTGGGTATTTAGTCACATACAACTAAGCATAAAGTGACCAAAAGTGTTAATAAGTGTGACCATATAGTCTTTAAAGTGACAAAATGTCTATTTTGTATGACTATTGATCATCCAATGGCCACATGAATTTGAAGTTTGTGTGACCTTTTGTAATATTTAGCCACACAAAGCATGTTTGTTTTGGGTATTTAGTCACATACAACTAAGCATAAAGTGACCAAAAGTGTTAATAAGTGTGACCATATGCTGTTTAAAGTGAAGAAATGTGTATTTTGTGTGACTAATGTTTATCTAATGGCCACATGAATTTTATGTTTGTGTGGCCATTTGTAATATTTAGTCACACAAAGCATGTTTTTTTGGGTGTTTAGTCACATACAATTAAGCATAAAGTGGCCAAAAGTGTTAATAAGTGTGACCATATGGTGTTTAATTGAAGAAATGTGTATTTTGTGTGACTATTGATCATCCAATGGTCACATGAATTTTATGTTAGTGTGGCCTTTTGTAATATTTAGTCACACAAAGCATGTTTGTTTTGGGTATTTAGTCACATATAATTAAGCATAAAGTAGCCAAAAGTGTTAATAAGTGTGACCATATGGTGTTTAAATTGAAGAAATATGTATTTTGTGTGACTATTGATCATCCAATGGCCACATGAATTTGATATTTGTGTGACCTTTTGTAATATTTAGCCACACAAAGCATGTTTGTTTTGGGTATTTAGTCACATACAACTAAGCATAAAGTGACCAAAAGTGTTAATAAGTGTGACCATATGGTGTTTAAATTGAAGAAATGTGTATTTTTTGTGACTATTGATCATCAAATGGCCACATGAATATTATGATTGTGTGACAAAACATTTAGTGTGACCATATATGCCATTTGGTCACAGTGTTAGAAGTAAATGTGACTAAACACATTAGCTTTTGGCAAGCTAACACAAACTAAACTTTAGACACACATATTAAGTTACGTGACCATATGTAACAGAATTTGGCTACACTAAAATAATGTGTGACAAAACGTTTAGTGTGACCATATGTGGCATTTAGTCACATTGTTCAAGTGTGTGACAAATATTTGTCACTATTTATATGTATATCGTGACCAATGCTTCAAGCTTACTTGTATTGGTCACACGTTCAAAATTCATATGTGACCAAACAATATTACTAGTTACTTTTAGCCACATGATGTTCGAATGTGTGGCAATACAGTGTGACTAATTAGTCAATGGTGTCTTTTTTGGTACCTTTGGTCACATAAATATGTGAATGTGTGGCCGTTCCATTTTGCCCATGTGTGACCAAATCTACTTTTTGTACTAGTAAACCCCGAGTGACTACGATTCGATCTGGGTTATCGTTGATTGGTTAACTAAATCGGCTCACTTTCTTCTGATAAAGAAGACCGATATTATGGAGAAATTGACCTAACTATACTTAAAGGAAATCATTTGTAGACACGGGGTGCCTTTAACGATCATATCAGATAAAGATAGCTGATTTACATCAGGATTCTAGAGATCACTTCAAAAGGCCTTGGGAACCGATGTGAATATGAGCACTGCTTACCACCTAGAGACGGATGGTCAGAGTGAGAGAACAATTCAGACCTTGGAAGATATGTTGCGAGCATGTGTAATTGACTTTGGTAGTAGTTGGGATCAACATTTGCCTTTAGTTGCGTTTTCCTATAATAATAGTTATCATGCGAGCATTAAGGCTGCACCATTCGAAGCACTTTATGGGCGGAAGTGTAGATCGCCTATTTGTTGGAGTGAGGTTGGTGATAGTCAACTAACGGGGCCGGAGTTGATTCGAGAAATGACAAAAAAGATAGTGCAAATCAAGAATCGCTTACTAACTGCTCATAGTCGTCAAAAGAGTTATGCAGATGTTAGACGTAAACCATTGGAGTTTGATGTGGGAGACATGGTTATGTTAAAGGTATCGCCTTGGAAGGGCGTGATTTGATTTGGTAAACGCAGTAAGTTGAGGCCACGGTATGTGGGGCCATTCAATATCATTGATAGAGATAGGCCTGTGGCGTATAAGTTGGAGTTACTCGTGGTATTCATAACACCTTCCATGTTTCTAATCTCAAGAAGTTTTTGGCGGATGAGAATCTGATTATCCCGCTTGAAGAAATTTAGCTCGATGACAAATTGCACTTTATAGAAGAACCGGTAGAAATCATGGACCAAGAAGTAAAACAACTTAAACAAAGCTGTATTCCCATAGTTAAGTTTTGTTGGAACTCACGGCGAGGCCAGGAGTTCACATGGGAACGAGAAGATTTCTTCAAGAGCAAGTATCCGCATCTTTTCCCGAACAAGAAGAAGGTGATTATGAGGAATAGTGCATCGGGACGGTGCTCCCGTTAGGAGGGGAGGATGTAAAACCCTATATTTAAGGTCACTACTATTTCTAATCTCATATTTATTTTATAAATCTTGAAGAATTTACTTTTACATTTTAGTCAATTTTTATTAAAATCATCAATTTTAAAACTTTCGCGAATCTTATATTTGGAACTTAACCGTTATCAATCTAGAAATCATCGAATGCCATATTTTAGCCATGAGAGCTTGTTTAATTTATTTTAATTATTTTCTGACTTTTATTTATGTTAGGCCAAAACCGAGTTAAAAATTATATTTTATTAAAAAATTAAAATTTAACGAGAAAAATTAATTTTTGAGCTCGAGATTTAAAAGATGGAAATATTTAACAAAAATGGGCTGAAGCCCTCCCCTTTTCTCCTTTGTATTTGGCAGCTACAACCCACACACAAACCCACACCTTAATTATTTGTCAATAGTTAAAACCCAAGCCCAAGTGCCCCTTTTATAAAAAATTTCTCTACAAAGCCCACTCCCCTCTTTATAAATAACCCGAAAGCTTCACACACACACACACACACTTATACAACGTTTAAAAAAAAACCATATGTTTTCCCTTGTTCTTCTACTGTTCGACGTCAAGAACCAAAACCCACCATAATCACTACCAAATCTCCATCAAATCACTCCCTTTTTACTCCAAAAAACTTGTTGGGAAATATATTGTAAAAGACTTAATACTGGTAGTATAACAGTTAAGTCTGGTAGTATTAGTTAGTTTTGGTAGTACTAAGTTAAGTCTGGCAGTACTAAGTTAAGTCTGGCAATACTATAGTTAGTACTGGTAGAGTGACAGTATTATAGTTAGTACTGGTGGTATTTAGTTAAGTCTGTTTATGTAACAGAATAGTGATAATAGTTATTGATATGTGTTTAATTACACACACCATTTTCCATTTAAAACGAACTTAAAAGAATAAAAACATGCCAAAAATACATTGTATTTGTATGTTTGCATTTGTATTGTGCAGGGAACGGATATCTCACAAAAAGACGAAAAGCCAAGCAAAAAGCGACAAAACCGGACACGGGATGGAAAAGTGTGTGAAGACAAAGCCAAATCAAAGTCAAGTCAACTCCGAGAAGAAAAAGCAAAGAAAAATATAACTTGAGGGGTCAAAAATGCCAAACCCCTAAGTTATATTATTAAGGAAACAAAGGCAGGGGCTGATTATGCCAATTTGGGAAACTTCATTTATAAAAGAAAGAAAGGGGAAAAAGGAAATGAAAAGAAGAAAGATGTAGAGGGGCTTTTCTTGTACAAAAGCCAAACATTCCCTTAATCATCTTCAACCTCTCTCTGTCAAAACCCAACTTGTATAAAACTTTTCTCCCGCCAATACCAAAACCAGCCCGCACCTTGTTTTGCTCCCATACTTCTCCTGCAAAATCACTCAACATCCTACCAAATCATTTCATCCACCCTACTTTCCCCCCCAGCTTTATAAAGTCCATGTTGGCAATCCCTCTCCATTCCCAAAGCACTTCGATGGCTGAGATTGTCTCCAAAGAAGCTCAAAAGAAATCAAAGGCTGGGATTTGCTCTAGATTCTCCTCACACAACTAGCACACTTG
This sequence comes from Tanacetum coccineum, assembly GCA_026074375.1. Classification (NCBI taxonomy): domain Eukaryota; kingdom Viridiplantae; phylum Streptophyta; class Magnoliopsida; order Asterales; family Asteraceae; genus Tanacetum; species Tanacetum coccineum. The sequence goes on from BQNB010001680.1 coordinate 132,777, forward strand.
GTTTTATCTCTCCAAAGAAGCACAAGATGCAAGTCCAATACTTCGGCTATATATAGAGCTTCTTGTAAGCCTTTGAAAAAGATATATAATATCATCATTATTAGAATCTAGTTTTTAGTTTTTAATTTAACTTAGCTTATTTCTCAGTTATTTACAGTTTTTACTTTCAGCTTGTAACACTTACCAGTTTTAATGCAAGTTTGAGTTTTTAAAGTCACTTTATAATCCCAAGTGTTAAGTTTCTTAATTGAGTTGTTTTGTGTTCAAAAGCTCTCATTACAGCTTGTTTACAAACTGTTTTAACTAAGTGAACTTAAAAAGTTAAGTAGTTAAGAAAATATCACACCAATCACTCTCAAATATACCTCAGCTTATGTTATGGATGATAAGCCAGTTCTGGATGGGCTTATGGACTCTCACTAGCTTGAGCTTGTAGATTCATTGTTTGACCCTGTTTAGAGCAAGGGTTTTTGTAAGTCTATCTCTCTTTTTCTTATTATTCTTATTTTCTGCAGAACTGCTTGTTATCAGTTAACACTGCTAGGCCATTTCAGTTTATTTAAGTGCTTAATCTTAATCATAATTGCTTATAAGTGTTTTACTTTGTTATTTGATAATCTGTTTAAAAAAAAATGATTTTTAAGGGGTATTTTCAACTAGCAGTACTAACTTAGAGTTAGTACTGCTAGTTCATTTTTGGAACAGCACTAACTTAAAGCTACCAGTACTAACTCAAAGTTAGTACTGTTAGTTGATTTTCTTGGATTTCAAAGGTAGCAGTACTAACTAACACTAGCAGTACTAACTCCAAGTTAGTACTGTCAGTTGAAACTGTTAGTACTGACATGTCATTTTAGCTTATCAGCTTATTATTTCAGCTTGTTTAAAATTTCCTTAGCTTTTTGGAGTAGATTAAACCATTTCCTTTGCTGTTTGCTTTTTTAAACTTATTTTCCTTTTCAAAGTATTTTCAATAATGTATCAGTTTGTAGCTTTTTAGCTTATTTGTCATTTCAGTTCATTCTAGTTGCTTATTCCTATTACTAAGTGCTTATTAAGGTTAGGTGACCTTCTGTTTTAGCTTATTTGCTTATTTCTTGTTTAATTGTGTTTTGTTAAGGCTAGCAGTACTAACCTTTAGCTAACAGTACTAACTTAAGCCTAGCAGTACTAACTCTAAGTTAGTACTGGTAGTTAATACTGTTAGTACTGTTGTTAGTACTGTTGTGTTTATCTTGTTTAATTTAGCTTAATTGCATGCTTAATTTGCTTATTTAGATTTAGATTAGCTTATTTGTTTGTCTTAAGCTTATTAGAGCTTATTTGTGCCTTAGTGTAAAAGTTTTAAGTGTTTTTGCCCTTTTCTAGCTTTGATTCTTGCTCTAGTTTCTTTTCCTTGTTTATCTTTGAGGTCATTTGCTTATTCAGTGTTAGTGCCAATTCATAATCTTATCCCTGTCATATTCAAACATAATTCATCAATCGTTTTTCGATAATCCATCTCTAGCCTCGTTGGGACATAACGACCCGGGAACACTCTATACTGCTTCCGGTTTTCTTGATCTCGTGAGTTCTGGCCTTTGTTGTGTATTTTTATATATTTACATATATATATATGTTTATGTTTATTTACACATAAGAAAAGGGTGAGTTCGCGCGTAGTCAACTTTCTTTGTAAGTCATGATCTCTCCCTATATAAAGAGATCATAGGCGTGTAGTTTTATAAATCCATAGAAACATAGACTGATGAGAGTCGAATAGTAAAGGGGTGTGTGTGTGTGTACACCATAGTTAGTTAGTTAGTTAGTTATTACACCATAGTAGTTGGTGTAGCCCCAAGTTATAGTTGAGGTAATAGGGAAACGTTCAATGAAGAAAACCTTGTTTGATAATATTGCTTTCTTATTATTCCGCTGCGTGATTCAATATTATCTATAAAACTGATCCTAGATGAGCAAAACGATTCCTACATGTGGTATCAGAGCCTCGTGGCTTGTGATGTCTAGGATAACAAGGATTTATTTGTCGATGAAACGAAGAAAAATCAATTTTGGTTATTTTCGTATTTTTCTGCAGAGCTGTTTTGCAAAGGCGTTTTCTCATTCGTTAACCGTCGGATCTTAACAAAATTTTAGCTGGAGGTTCTTGTTATATCTAGCTACAATCTCACCCGAGGGATCGTCAATTGGAGCTTTAATTCGAAAGTTATATGAATTCTAAAAGTCTACTGCAGAAGGGTTTTTCATAAAATAGATTTTAAAGTTTCGTTTAGAAGTTGTGTTGCTGGAATGATCATCTTGGTGCTTTCAAAGGTTTGTTATTACTTGGTGATTCATGAATACATGACGTTTGCTGCTTGGAAACATTGGTGTTTGATTTTTAATATTAGGGTTTTCTTAAAACCCTAATTCAAAACAAGAAGTTTCATGGTTCGAATGTTCATGGAGTTTGTTAATTCTGGATGCAAAAGAAGTACTTCACGTGTGAATACATGTGCAAATGGAATATGTTGTTTGATGTGAGAAGGAATTATTCATTCTATTCTCTTT